>VNJS01012943.1:0-14043 GCA_008042575.1 Drosophila watanabei | reverse complement strand
CCCGCCGCTCACAGCCCGAACTCGAGCACACGAAGCCTCGGGGCCTGCCGCGAACAGCCCTGGGGCCTGTCGCTAAGAAATTTTTGTGTCCATTTTCGTTGTATGAAATGGGAAGTCTATATGTTGTATGGTTAGTGGTAATACGAAAAGGCCAAAATGACACCGAAATGAAAATGAGAGTGGAACAGTATTTTTCTGGAATATAAATATGGAGGTTTTTTTTTTAGTTAATACACTTAAAAGTAAAGAAAATATGAACAAAAAAGAACAAAGTATTTATTATACAAAAGCAAAGGTGTTCTCTTAGAGTTAAATTTATTTTTCACGAGAATTTTATAATTTTTTTAATGAGCTCAAGAGTTAAGTTTCAAAATTTATTCATTTTAGGTTTTAATTTGTTCATGATATTTAATGACCTCATTTTTCTTTTTCTCTTAATGTTATTCCTATTAATATTTCAAGCTTACTGAAAATAGTTTAACTTAACTAGTTTTTCCCTTAAAGCTACAAGCTCCACTTCATTTCTTCAAAGTTTTCGTTATAACTCAATTTTATAACACAATTTTAACCCTACTATTTTGTACAATTTCATCGAATTTTTTTAACTTTTCTGAACTCTTTCTTCATGCTTTCCCAGTAATTTTCTCGGGAATGCGTAGGAAGCGTCCACTGGGTGCGTCAAGTACAACTTCGTTCTCTCTTTCCACGCAGCTGATCCTCTCCACACGCGCCATGCTTAGATACTCCTGGCCGCCGCTGACCACGAACTGGAACTCATCCAGGCCGGCACAGGCGGCGCCATAGGAGCCCAGACGAGTTACCACCACAATGCCGCCATTGAACTCCGTGTTGTGTTTGAGTATTCTCTGGATGGCCAACTCGGCGGCCTCTGATGCATTGTGACCCGCTCGCAGAGCTTCCACGGCGAGGAAGGCGGGCAGGTGTCGCATCAGGACATCGCCATCCCCACTGGCCACGGCTCCACCCACTTCGTTATCCGCATAGATCCCGGCACCCGGAACCGCAGAGTCCCCCACGCGTCCCGGAATCCGGAAACGAGCTCCACTCGAGTGACTGGCCACGTGCAAGTGACCAGCATCGTCCAGGGCCAGGAAGGCTATCTGATCGTGTTGACCCTCCTCGATGGGATATTCCTGGCGCGTTGGTTTCCAGTTGAGAAGCTTCTCCGGCAGCGGGGTGTACGGACCACATTTTTCCATTGGCGAAGGACTAACATCACGCCAGAAATTCGGCTGACAGTTCTGCGAGCGCCATTCACTCAAAACTTTCTTGGTGATGTTGCATGAGTTAAGCTCCTTCTCCTGGTAGCCCAAGGATCTGGCGAATATTCCAGCACTTTGGCCCACAATCAGCGAGTGTTTTGTGAGCCACAGGACGGCATCGGCCACAAGGATGGCATGCCGGACACCCTCCAAGCCAGCGACGGCACCAAATTTCAAGGACTCGCCATCCATTAGGGCTGCCTCGACGGTGAGATTTCCGGCCTCATCCGGAGCAGATCCTTCGGCCAGAAGGCGACCACAACGCTCGTGCTGACAGGCCAGGCAGCCCTGGATCACAGCTTGGCGCGTTCGGTTAGGTCCTTCCTTCAGGACACTCCAAGCCTGCAGATTGGCATCCGGATAGTTCCACGTACTGATCACCAAAGGGTTAATCTTTGTTTTGTTTGATTTTTTAGGCTGAGTGGAAGGGGGCTTTTCCTGAACCGTGCTGGGGGCCTTCAGGAGCACAAGGAGCAGAATCAGCATTTGAAGGCAACAGCTTTCCGAAAACCTCATACCAAGAGTGTTTAATAATGACTGAATTGAACAGTAAACAGGTGAGCTTCTGGTAATTTTTTAATTACTCACCAAGGCGTTATCTAAGTTAAATTATTTTAAAACAATTAAAAATTAAATTAAAGTTTTTTTAGATTAAAAAGTTTTAATGGTCAAGTTGTTATGTTTAGAATTAATTCACAATCATATCAAAAACAGACTTAAGAAAGTTAACAGCTGTCTGGATATTTCATAGATTTATAAAGACTATATTTCAAATTAAATACAAAAATCCAACCTCCTAAGCAACTCAACAATCCAAAAGATACTTTCGCCAGGCAAGCAGTCAGTGTTCAATGAATAAGTAAAGCTTGGCATTTACACCTCCTCAGATACATTTCGTACTCGAATCGCACAGATACATTTTGATTTATTTACTGCAAACAATTTGCAAGTATTTATCCTATTCATGCATTGTCAACAAGCCCAGATATCTGCCAGACAAACTCATAAGATACAATATTTGTTATGCATCGAACTTTGTTCCTATATATGTATCTATATGTATGAATTTATGGGTGTTTGTTTGTTTGCCCGACTGTTTGTCTGCCTGCGTGTACATATCTGATGAAAACAAAACTTTTAGGTCCACAACGCATGTGTGTGCAAGAGGGGCGAAAAATATTGCCAATGGGATGGAGGTGGTGGGTGGTGGTCTGTCACAATTGCCACCCACCTCCTACGTTTGAAAGGGAATATCGGAGCAAATATTTTGGCACAGTGTCATTCACAGTTGGGGTGTCTCAGCTATGATTCATAAAAGACTTTTCAGGGTTAACTTGGAGATCTTAAAGTCATCAGGAAATATTTATTCCCTGATGAAGAAAGCATTTAATCGATAAATACTCTCCCCAAGAGTGTAAGGAGTTTCTTCAATATTTAAATAATTTAATTTAAAAAATAAATTGTATTTCGGTCATTAATTAAGTTTATTTAACTTATTAAACTGCTGTAAGGAATTTTTTATGTTTCTTGTTAAGCTTTCATTAATAAGTCATCAGTGAACATTGAAAGTAATCGAATTTTCCGATAACCTATCGATATATTTAAAACTTCTTCATTTTGCAAGCTTTTTATTGAATGTTTCTTCAACATTTTCCTTAGCTTTTCAACATTCTTTCTGCCTTAGTTTTCTCTTATAAATAATTAAATGATTTTCTGTTATTTGGCACCACAGTTCGATGACTCCCTCTGGTATTTGCCCCTCATCGTTTGCCACTTATCAAAAATGCTGTTTTCTCACAATTGACTTCAATCATATGGCCGGCATATGCATTGACTGCTGATTGATTGATTGATGAAGCCCAGCCGATGGTTTAGTCCAGAATTGCATAAATCCTTAGCGCCACAGCCTTTCAATTTCCTTTGGGCCCACGTTATTGTGGCCTGCGGTTCGCTGTATCTCCCTCTCTATCACTCCTCTATAGCGCTCTCTATCACTCCACAAAACCCCACCATATCCCCCTCTCTAGCACGCTCTTGTAATTGCGTTTATTGTGCGTTTGAGATTTGTAATTCGCCGGCTGTGCCGCTGTATCTGAATCGGCAGCCGAATCTGTGCACATGTATCTGTATCTGGTAGGTGGCAGGCCAGCGCGCAGCGTTTGTATCTGCGAATATATGGTTGAGCGTGTGGGCTCGGCTTTGGCCGTGTTGATTGAAAATGGCTTAAGTAATCGACAGTTGATTGGCTGATTTGATTGCTGGCGTTGTAGTTCGGTTGTCACTGAATATTGTTCGGTTTGTACGGATTGAGTTTTGGCATTTGCGAATTGTGGAATTTGTGGGAATTGCCTTTGGCTCTGTAAATGCGGTCAGAAATTTGGTGGGGGAATTGAATGGCCAGAAGATTGTCTATGAGTCATATATTTTTAGTAAATTTTTTAAAGTTTTTTCAGTTCGTTTTTATAATTTAATCTAAAGAAGAATGATTAGAAAACCTAGCTATAAGTCTTATTTCATTTAATTATCTATAGCTCGTTTTCTAACTTCCAAAAACCCTGCAAAATAGTTCTGAATAATATTTCTTACCTGTATTTTCTGTATAAATTAGTATATATTATATACATTAACCCCCAACCTTTATATTTACTTACAAAACCTTTGATTTGGTTTTTCTCAACCAGAAAAGTACTTTCCAAAAATTTGTAGTAAATTTTGTAAAGTTATTTTAGTTCGTTTTTATACCCTTGCAGGGTATTATAATTTCAGTCAGAAGTTTGCAACGCAGTGAAGGAGTCATCTCCGACCCTATAAAGTATATATATTCTTGATCAGCATCAACAGCCGAGTCGATCTAGCCATGTCCGTCTGTCCGTCTGTCCGTCTGTCCGTCTGTCCGTCTGTCCGATTATACGCGAACTAGTCCCTCAGTTTTAAAGCTATCTGAATGAAACTTTGCAGATAGTCTTCTATATACTCTCACTCGTACATAAGTCGGAACGAGCCGGATCGGTCAACTATATCATATAGCTGCCATACAACCGATCCGTAAATTTGTTGAAAAAAAATTATAACTTCACTGTTTTTTAACATATCTTGATCAACTCTCGGTTATGAGCTTTCTATATTATTTCAGATTTTTAGATTTAATTTTATAAAAATCGGACTACTATATCATATAGCTGCCATAGGAACGGTCGTGAAATTTTCAGAAAAAAAAATATACCTTTGTCAGTTTTCAACATAATTTCTTCTACTTTAAGATACTAGTATTTCATATTTTTTCAGAATTTTGCTGAAAATTTCATAAGAATCGGACGACTATATCATATAGCTGCCATACAAGCGATCGGTAAACGTAGAAAAAAATTACATTTTACTTTACATGTAAAAATGTGAAAAAATGTAAAACTGTTAAAATTGTATGTATATGAAAGTAATTCATATTATATTATATTGGGGTAGATTATAATTGATACAATTGAAATCTGCAAGGGTATACAAACTTCGGCGTGCCGAAGTTAGCTTCCTTTCTTGTTATAGTTTAAATTAAAGAATTATTATTAGAAATCATGTAGCTATAGGGCCTATTCCCTTTATGTATCTACTGGTCGTTTTACAGGCTCCAAAATAATTCTGAATAATATTTCTTACCTGTATTTTCTGTATCAAATTAGCATTTATAATTTACATTAACCTCCGACCTTTTCATTTATTTAGCTCACCTTTGATTTGGTTTTTCTCAACCACAAAAGTACTTTCCAAAATTAACAGATTGACAACACCGCCAGGCACATCCTTTCACTTCCTTTCGTCTCACTTGTGCGTTTTCCTTAACTTTTCTATGTCGGGCACAATCTTTGAGTCGGCGGGGAACCCTGACCCAGATATGCCTCCTCGAAAGCCCCCTCCCCTTGGAGGCTCTTGAGCGGCTAAATAAGCTTGCTGGCTGGCTGGTTGGATGGTTGGCTGGCGGCTACAAACACTTTTGCGCCTGGACGCAGCCACGAGCAGCACTTTGAGGCAGGCGAGCGGTTTTTGGGTGGCATGGGTTAAGTTGCTGTGTGAAGCAAGACGTGAATAACACGCCAAAGCCAAAAGCAAACAAACAAAGTGCCACGAGCAGGAGGAGGAGGAGGAGGCAAAGTGGAAGGAGGCGGCAAGCCCAGCCAAAGAAATGGCAAAATGCCGCAAAATGACGCAAAAGAAAATCCACTTTTCTCCCTCAGTTAAAAGTTCTTCACATAATATGGCCCTGTGTGTTGCTGCCACTGATGCATGTGCTCCTCAGTTGCCAGTTTGCCACCAGTGTACCTGTTACCTGTTACCTCTTTGCCTTTTTTACCGAAATCCCACCATTAGTTGACCTGGAAAAGTCTTTGCTCTTGACTCTTCAGTAGCTTCATCTTCCACATGCACTCCAAATATTTAACATAAACAAATATACCCGAGCGCCACTTCAAAAGCCGTCTTTCAGGCTATAGCTCAATCTGGGAGAAAAAATCGGAGAGTCATAAGAATATAGTCAGGAAGAGAACGAGTTTAAAGTAGTATTAAAAAAGTAGTTAAAGATTGAAATAACATTAAACTGAAATAAAAAATATGTATAAATATTGTTAGTAAATGTCAAGGAAATGTACCTTTTTAAATATTGTAACATCTTCTAAATACTTAACATACCTTATGAAAGATTCTATAGATTTTCAGCTATATAAAAACCAAACCAGATCATCATCAGTCGACCGCTTGCCAAAGTCTAACCTACTTACTTAACTATCTTTAATCTAGGAAAAGATACCGATCCCCCAATAAAACCAAAACCAGTTCAACTGGACACCCAAAGAGGAGTTGCTGACTGATTTTTCTATGGCCTAAAGCAAAACCCTTGTTGGGTGGGCAATTTTAAGCAGAATATCGCGACATCGGGCAATCAAAACTGCCATGATTAATGTCAGCGCAATTGACATAAAGCATTGGCCATGGCCAAGAGCTGGAAAGTCTGGAAAAGTCGGGACAGGGAACTGGTAACTGGTAACTGGTAACTGGGAGGAGGTTGCAATTATTGATGGATTATTTACTGTCAGCACTGTCCGTTATGACAATGAGATATGGTCACAGGGCGGGTTGTCGTCTCTCAGTCTGTCTGGAGAATGTCTGCAGCCAATGACATCCACTGGAGAGTCTCGACTACACCAGAGTTTGCTGCCCTCCAGCGCGACTCATTGAATTTTTCTCAGATTTTTCTATGATTTTTCTCTGGCTTCATCTGGTTTCTTTCCATTTTTTTTTTTTTATTTAGTTTTTCCTTTCTTTTTGGCATCTCTGACTTGGCAATTTATGAACCCCGGAGTCATTAGTATTCACTGGTATATTCAATATATTCTTCAGCACATTGCATTGATGCATTAATTGCGCGTAATCACCTTTCATATAAATATCCAAACAATGGTGGCGCAGAGGCACCTGTAAACGTAAATATTACACTTGAAAAAATATACGAAATGCAATTTATTTTTAAGTTTTAATATAAAGAGAAAATAAAATGTATTATCAGCGTATTATAATAATACACTTGCAGGGTATTATACTATTAGTTATCAGCCTTTTGATTAGCATTAACAGCCGAGTCAATCTCTCGATGTTTGGTAGAAAACGTTACTCTATATATATATTATATATATAATAAGTTAAATTATTGCTTTAAAATATATAGTTATAGACAGGGGCGGCGAAAAATATGCTTGTATTTATTTGTCGAAGAAATGAAAAAGTACCTCGAAAACATATAAACAACGCAAAAAGGTTAACTATAACGAATTTAAAAGGAACTAATCGATTCATAAACGCTTTTCCTTGCTTGAACTAATCAATTCAGTATATACTTTATAAATATGTCCCAACCTAAAAAGTTTCAGTTGTAGATCTGCTCTTAAAATATGAACTTGAGCGCTGCCCTTTTCACCGTCATCTTGCTCACCATGGGGATATTCGGGACTGCTGGCCAATTACGAAGATGTCCTAGACGCTTTAGATGGTATCCAAAAATACGCAAATGTATACAAAAATAAAAATAATCCACTCAGTACACATGTGTTTCGCATTTTATTTATTTAGTTATTTGTTATTTGAATTAAATTAGTAAAGGTCTGAATAAAAATTAAATAACAATTGTTGGTTAGCCAAAGCGAACTTTTTCAAGGATGCTGGACTCTTTGATTAATTTAGTTACTTATTTAGGATGAGTGCTTTGATTTTATTACAGTTATAAAATAGATATTTATATATTCAGTTATTTAAATTAATCACAGATTTTTTTCTCTGCATAACTCCCAAGACGGAAGCCAAAGTCAAAGTCAAGGGACATGGCTCTGGCGACGCTTTAGCCCTCATTTACATATTCCGTGTAATTATGCGTGGAAATTACAACGGGAGCGGATGGACAGCGATGGGCAGCTATGGGGGCCACCAGCAGCACCATCGTCATCGTCATCATCATCATCATCATCATTATCATCATTGCCGTCGCATAACTTCTTGTCATGACTGTGAGACTTTTGGCTTCCACTCGAAGGCAGAAGCAGACATTTGCCGTTAATTATGTTGACAGCATTGACAGCCGCGATTGGGGATTGCCAGCGATTGGAGGGATATGGCTTCGGAATGGGAATACTATATATAAGCGATAGGCGGGAGGGGGACTCGGGACCACCAGCCGTGTTGTGTCATTCAATAAACGTTTAAATCGCCTTGAATTGATAATAACCAAACGGTGGCCCTGATGTCCCGTCTAATGGATAATTTGTGTTTTGGCCCAAAAAAAAAAACTTTTGATTTTGGCCGCCGCTCAATCGCATTTCGAATGCAAAACGTCAAATGTCGCAGCCGGAAATGAAGGCCATAAAGAAGTTATGCTTTTTTGATTCCTGATGACTTGAGCAATTTCCATAAATTTGTTCTCGGGAAAAAGTCAAGTGTAAAGGTATGGGTGTGGATTTTTGACAATTATTTTTTGGGGCTCAAAATGGGGTCAGTGGCGGTGAAAAATGTAGGAAAACATTGTGAATTAAATACGATTATTTGTATAGTTATGGATAAAGGTCGAGTTAAGTTCGAAAAATATATATAAAATAAATTATAAAAAATTATATTTATTTGTCGAAGAAATATTAAAACATATAAACAATGCAAAAAGTTAGTTATAACTTATTCAAGAGGAACTAATCGATTTATAAACGCTTCAGGTGGAATTAATGAATTTAGTATATGTTTTTTTAATATTTATGCAACAAATGAAATTGAGGCACTAAGTACAAATGTACATGATGTTTTTAACATTTTATTTATTTAATCAATATTTTAATTAAATCTATGTTCCAGTAAACCAAGCCCCAAGGCTTGGTCACAATTCGAGGGCAATCCGGGTGCAAGTCGAAATTCCCATTTAAGTCCGTGACTTTGGCCCTTTCACCCTGCCCCGCCAGAGCAGAGCGACGGGGCAGACACATAAATCGGAGCTGCTAATCAATTATGTTTGCCGTCTGCGAGTCCTTATCTGCCACCACTACTACTCCTCGAACTCGATCTCGAACTCCACATGGGTCTTGATTATAAGCCCCAAGGTCAGTGTGCGAGTCCACGCCGACTTGGATATTTCACGCACGATTTCGGCATTAATTGATATTTGCAGTAATACGCACAAGTCAAGAACAGGGACGACAGCAGTGGCGAAATGAATAGCAAATGAAGTGCCAGGAAACAGGATAAAAGAGGAGTCAGGAAAACGGGGGAAAAAACTCGAAAATTATTCATTTTGTAATATTTATAATTTTAGGAATTTTCCCAGGGATAATAAATAAACCAATAATACAATAACTTTAGAGATTTAAATGAAAACAGTGATGGACAGATTTATTTATACAAACAACTTAATATATAATTTTTTTAATAAACAAATATATGATTAAAGAAATAGTTTTTCTTTCTGTGTTTTGTGTGCTCTCTTCGAAATCTGTTATGGCGAATTTAGTGCAAACAAAACGCTTTGCCTTACGCAAACGGCATACTAATTACGTCCTGTCCTGGCTAGTAAGTATATTCAAGTCCCTTCGTTCATTGACCTTGGGTTCTGGGTTCATACATAAGTTCATTTTGAATGCGAAAACCAAATTACTGGCTTAAATATTTACATCTTGGGGGCTTTGCTCTGACATAATGCCATTTTCAAGGCAAATATTTGAATGTCAACAAGTTTTCGATGGGGAAACGTAAATCATGAGTAATTAAAACTTAATTGGTGGTCTTTAAGTTCAAACAGATGTTAAACTAAATTGTAATTAGTTTAATCAATTAAGGTAAAATAGACCAACAAGTTAATATTTATTTTAAAACAATATTTTTAGTAAATTAATTCTAGTAAATGGGGAAAATCAAAGTCTTATATTTAAGATTTAAATAATTTTTAAATTAAAGAAAAATATATTAAAAATATTTAAAATAAAAAAAAATATTACATTAAAAATAAAATTGAAACTAAAAATAGAATAATTAAAATGAAAAAAAGTTACTTGTGCGTCGGCCGGGAATCGAACCCGGATCAACTGCTTGGAAGGCAACTATGCTGACCATTACACCACCGACGCCGCTTGATTTGGACGAGAATATAACCCCACTAAGGCCAGGGATTTAAGAGAAACCGAAAACTGGAAGGGTGAGAATGTGAGAGTTGGCGATGAAGGGTAGACAGCGAGAGAAAGAAAGAGAGTGAAAAGATAAGAAACGGAGCAGCAGCAGCTGCTTAGCGAGAAGTTAAAGGTTCAAGACCAAAAAGAGTGAGCGATTAGAATATTATACTATAACAAATATGTAGATAATTACCTGCACAAGTGATCTCTCGCAACTCTAATACTTAACTAATGGCTGAGCCAAAAATAGCCCACACTTAACTGCCGTGCTTTTTTCATTATAAATAGCAAAGATCCAGAAAATTTATGAGCTGCCGCAAGATAAATAAATAAAATGATATTTATGGTGATTGCTTATTTGCTTTGAGAGTAATTGCTTAAATTTGTTTGCAAAAAAAAAACATACAAACATCGTCAGCCATGTAGGTGTTGCGTAGGTGTCAAAGGTCAATGGGTTTTCTGTTCGAACGTCTGTGCCTGCGGAAAAACTTGCACAACGGCTCCAAATGCCAAACGACGAACAGGCGGAAAAGCCGACAAGTTTTCTGTGCGAAGAAAATAAAAATAGAAGAAGCAACGACTCCGACAGAGGCCTCCAGACTTTGCTTTTGACAAACTTATTAAAAAAGTTTGCTGCCAGTTGGCAAATATCATAATCATCTGCATTTCAGCCGAGAGTTATTTACGCCCCGCACTTTTCCGCAGCTCATCTTTTCCGCCATAATCAACCGGGCCGAACCACGTTTGCCATATGCCATGGCCTCTGTGTACCCCTTCGAGTTGAACTCTTCGTCATTGGCAGACTTTTTCCTATTAAGTTATCTGTTAAATAGTGAAAAGTTGAATGCTCTATCAAGAGGAATAAATATATCATTAATTTAAAAAATGTTATTGGGGATTTTAGGAAACTTAAGTCTTTAAATAATTCTTAAAGAATGTTATTTACATAGCTTGTTACTATAGTTATTAATGTGATTTTAAGTTAATTTTAAAAATTATGAGTAATATAAAAATATAACAAATTCTCAAAGAATGTTATTTAAGCTGTTTAAATAACATTATAAATAAATTAGCTTAAAATCACATTGAAAACTTTATAATTTTATTTTGATTTTAAGTTAATTTTGAAAACTATACAGAACCTTACTAATAGAGGTTTTACTGGTATACAAAGGTAACCTCCTTTAATTAGTTTATTTTAATAATATTTTTTTACAATTTCTTTATAAAATCTCTTTTTTATATTTTGGTAAAAAAAAGAAGCGTATGATATTACTAAACCCTTAAATATAATCCTGTTTTCTTTTCTACAACATAATATCAAAATATACATTTTTAAAGAAAGAGTATTATTGATCCTCCTTTATAACTTTATCTCCATCAATTTAATTATATTCTGTGTCTTTGTCTGTGTGTGGTGAAATGTTGATAGTTGATATGTAAATAGTTTTATCAACTGTTTATGGCTTTCACATTAAGCTAGTTAAATATTAAGCTGATGACTAGCATTAAAATGCGCAAATATTAATAAATGTGCGTCAAAGTTCCATTGTCGCTGGCCTTAATCAAGTATTTTAATTAAAATATTTCACAAAATATGTGTGTTTATATTAATTTCTCGTTGAGGCATTCCACACACAGCAAAAATAATAATATAAATGGCATGCAAATTTTTGCTTTGTAACTTTATGCATACTGTGGCCAAAGTTGTGTCGAAAGGTATGAGGGTTTTCCGATCCACAGTTTATTTATAGAAATTGCCGATTCTACATATTTTTTGGTGATTAAAACTCTTTGAATCGGCGGCATACTTTTGGGGGTGCTTGAAATAGGTCCAATAATTTTTAATGGGTGTTATGTGGGGTAATGAGTATCTGGTAGCTGACTTAACTAGCAAAAGGCTATCTGCGTTATATATATTTTTTCACTTATTTATATGCGCGCAAGCCAAAGTTTTAACACAATCGTCCCCCCAGTGGCTACCCAGAGGGGCCATTCCGGGTAGTAAATTACAAAAACGGACAGTAACTCAACCCACTGGCCACTGGCCATGGGATCGTACCAGTTCCTCCTCAGATACTCGCCTCTCTCCAGGAATATATTTGCAAGCTGTGCGTGCGGAAATTAAAGGCATCAAGCTTATAGCAACTGGAAACTACAGGGAAATAAATTTAAGAATATTATATAAAATATTTTTTATACTTGTAATAAATAAAAAATAAATAAACTGTAAGATTTTTTACTTTATTTGCATAGAAAATTAATTGTAAAATGCAAAATACAAGCTTCTTGGCTGATCTTCACCATAAAGTTCAGTTTTTAAAACTCTTCACTCACATCGAAAAATATTAAAATATTTTAAAAATATTATTGAATCTAAAAATTAAAAATTAAAATAAATTTATCTCTTCTTATATAATTTTTTCTCCCTCTGCATCAAGCAACTTGCAGCATGCAACTGGCAACGTCCACTTGAGCTTCATAATTGCCTTGCGGTGCTTTTGGCTAATAGAATTAGAATGTGCACCACATGAGCAATTTTCTGCAAATTTGTCGTTCGCTATAACCATATAAACTTACATATATATATATGTATATAGAAAGCCGTATATAGATAGATATGGTATTCCGCAGCTGCTGCCATAGCATCGGGCCAAGAGGATCGCGGTCTCCTAATTAGTTGGCCATGAAGCCGTCGACAGGCGAAATAAAAATAATCGAAGAGAAAGACTCCAGCTACAGCTACAGCGCTATGCAACGACCATGTTGCGCGATCGGAGGAGATGCTGCAAGGAGGTGGCCAATGTCACCAGAGGTTGATTGGGATCAAGGTGAGAACGAAGTTGTTGTCGGCGGCGGTGCTGGTGGTGGGGTTGCCTCTGTGGTTGCCGCCACCGCGGAGCCATGAATTGTCCACTTTATGGCGGGTGACTGTGAATGTGAACGGGGAAATTCGCCATGGGATGTTCTTGTGGCACAAAAGGAGTTTTCTTAGCCAACTTTCGTGTTCTTTAATAGTTTCCCTGACAATGGAATTTGCTTAAGCTAAATAGTAATTAAGTTATTAATACGTTGATACTATCGCAATATTATCATCTAGGTTCGATTAGACTTTTTCTAAGGATCATCGTACTTTAAAAAACGCTCAGCAACCTTTGCAAAAAAGGTGTTCCCAGCATTTCATTTCTTCTAAAACAATTAGAATCTTGTAAGGACATTTCTGTTAATTCCTACCTTTGATACCTGGCTAGTCCTGCGGCTGCCATGTCACAGGATATTGAGGTGTGCGAGCCGCCCACCGATTCCATCTCGGCGCTGGAGTTTGCACCTTTCAAGAGCGGCTGGAGCACTGGACTTGCCGCCGCCAGTTGGGATCTCTCGGTGCGGCTGTGGGATGTCCGGACAGACACGGGAGCCACTGTTCCTCGGTGCCTCCACATGATGGACTCAACGGTACTGGATGCGGCCTGGAATGTGGAAGGCAGTCAGCTGTATATGGGGGATGCCGCCGGCAAGGTGCAAGCTCTGGACTTGGCCACAAATACGCTGGCCAAGATCGGCGACCATGAGGCGGGCGTGCGCTGCTGCAAGGTGATGGTCTCACCGATCCTGATGACAGCCTCCTGGGACAAGACCGCAAAGGTGGGTTGAAGGAGCTTCCTAAGAAATTTCTTAATTTTCTTTTTTACTACAGTTTTGGGATCCTCGCTGTGACAAGTCCATTTTCCAACTGAATCTTCCAGGTCGCGCCTTTGCCGCCGACACTCTGCACACAGTGGCCGTGGTGGCCTGTTCCGAACAGAAAGTGCTGACCTTTTCCATGGAGGGAGGCCACAAGGACGCGAGGCAATGGGACTGTCCGTCGATTGGGACAACCAACAGCCAGGTGAGAGCCGTGGCTATAACCAAAGGCGCCACAGCACAGCAGCCCGTTGGCTGGTTTCTGGCCAAGAGCGATGGCCGAGTGATTATGCAGCCGGTACAGCCTCATATCCATGACACATGGTCCTTCGAGTGCCATCGCAGGGAGCACAATAATGGCAGCCATTACGATGTCTATGCGGTAAATGACATCAAAATGA
>VNJS01012940.1:0-38375 GCA_008042575.1 Drosophila watanabei | reverse complement strand
GTCGAAATACATAGAGTTCATGCAGGAATTTGAAACTCTGGGACATATGAGTTTAGTAGAGATGCCTCAACTCAATGCGCCACACTTTTATATACCTCATCATTGTGTGCTCAAACCAACGAGTACGTCAACCAAACTAAGAGTTGTTTTCGACGCATCCTGTCAGACAACGAGTCAGAAATCGTTAAATGATTTGCTCATGGTCGGACCAACACTTCAACCCGATCTATATGTGCTGCTCTTACGCTTCCGCACATACCGTTACGTAATCAGTTGCAACGAGCCGGGTCGGTCAACTATATCATATAGCTGCCATAGAAATGATCCGACAAATTAAAAAAAATAAAAATGTTATATTATCATATTATATGTTTATCAGAATTTTTGATTTAATTTTATAAAAACCGGACGTCTATACCATATAGCTGCCATTGGAACGGTCGGGAAATTTTTAGAGGAAAATTATAATGGCCAGTTTTCAAAATATTTTTTTTTATTACTTTAGAATTTTATTTTTTAATTTCATAAAAATCGGACGGCTATATCGTAAAGCTGCCATAAGAACGATCGGTAAATGTGGAGGAAAATTACATTTTATGTTAATTGTAAAAAAATGTAAGTCTGTAAAAATTATTCTACTATGAAAGTATTTCATATTATGTTAGATATGGCTAAATTATAAAATTATTCAATGGCAATCTGAAAAAAATGTTCAAATGACGAATTTTTCGACCGCCTAAAGGATGTTGCTTCCTTAGAAAAAAAAATTTTTTTTTTAATAAAATAATATTTTAAAAATTCTGACTGAACCTAACCCCTAAATGGCCAAAAATTGAATCTTCAAAGATTCGTCAAACTGGCTAACTTAACAAAGAACCATTTGAAAAAGTGGCATTTGAAGTAATTTAGCTAATGTTGTCGACGAAATATTCAATGGTTAAAACAATGCAAAAAGGAAAGACTGAAACCTCCAGAAGTTTCTTGAAACTGTATTGACGAAGGCTTAGCAGCCGAACATGCTGATAACTTCAGTACGAAAGAGGTCATTACAACAATGGTTAGGAATTGTGAACAATGCAGACTAAAGAAGTTGGTAACTTGACAAATCTACCAGCCACATCTGGAGAAACAACCTGGTTTATATTTAACCAAGCCAGCAAATCCAAAACGGAGTATTCATTGGAAACTCCATTACGGATTTAAAAAACACGTTTGTCTGAATATAGAATATTACTACATATACAAAATCACCCATTTAAATGAATGAATGAACTATGAAATGGAACCATACGACAAATAAAAGCATAGTAACAGCAAATAAAGGCAAAAAAAGTGTAGACATTTTGGTTAAATTGAATAAAAATTGTCTTCCCAGAAACCGAATCGAAATCAACAAATAATTTCTACAAGCAAAACATTAGGATGAAAGATTATGAACAAACTTACATCAAAAACTAAAAAATTCCTCATATATATAAAGATGTAAATCAGCAAGTAAATAAATTAATCAAAGATCAAATTGTAGCTGTCTCTAAATATAAGTTCATTAGTAATTGTACCCAAAAAATCATTATCCAATTCAAGTGACAAAATATTACGTTTAGTAATACTACCACCAAAGTAATAAACAAATCTTATGTATATATATCTATAAATTATGTATAAATGCCCATTAGCAAGAATAGACGATATACTCGGCCAACTAAACAGAGTTAATTACTTTTTATGCTTAGATTTAATGTCAGGATTTCAAATAGAATTAAAAGAAAACTCTCGGAATATAACGAAAGAACCCAGAAGCATTTATATATATAGAATGACTAAGAGTCCACTTTCAGGTATCAAACTTTCACTGGCAAGCCTGGATTATCTAATTGTCATCGGTTATTCAGAATAGCATAGAATAGAATAGGTTTTTTAATCATATACCTAACAAGCGATTCTGGTCTATGCAGGAAGTACAACCTTAAAATGCACAGAGTCACCTATCTTGAACATAAGTTAACTGACAAATGTATTTTACAAGATAACAGGAAATATGATGTCATAGAGAAATACCCAGTCCCAACGGACACACACAGCGATTTTCCGATTACTCACATCACATAACATGATAATGTAAAAATAATGTGAAATTCGAATGGACATACCAATGTCAAAAGGCTTTTGAGCAGCTTTCCAGCAGATGAAACAACCTCATTACAGTATGCCGATTTTCCAAAGAATTTTTTATTACAACGGATACAAGCAAACAAGCATGGGGAGTAGTTTTAGTAGCTTATGCATCATGTTCATTCAATATGGAAGAAAGTAATTAATTAATTCCACACTTCGTTAGTAATGAAAAAACAGGATTTGTATTGTAATCCGTAATCAACCAGTATGGATTCTGGAACACAGAAGGTGTAAAATATGTGTTTTTAAATATACTTACAATTCCTTTCAGAAGTAAATTTTCATAGCGGCTGTAGCAAATGAAACGTGATGCAGCGGTCAACTATCAAAAGACCTATGTTTTCTTTCATCGACCTTAGATATAGATCGAGAAGATCCATGTAAAGTCTCTGAAATGGCCGATTAGATCTGCCCATAGGTGGTTTAAGATCTTTGCTTGGGCTCTTTGTAGACTTCAAACGATACTGTCTAAGACATAGCTACGCATTTGAGTAGCCATTCCTGAGCAATTTTTTTGATCATCTTGTTCAAGGCGACCAGCATTGGGTGAATCATGCGCTCGTGCAAACACCTGGTCATAAAGTTCATGGGTACCCAAAGTTTTCATAACTCCTCGCCTTGGACCTTACTTCCCTTAGCTGACTGAGTTCTTTTATACACAAAATTGTCCACGACACTGAGACCAGGTAGACGTGACTGGTTTTCCTGAATCTGTTTTCTCAACTTGACATCCTGCTCTGAATTATGGGTCCTCCATCTGACATGTCCGTCACGGATTCCTCTTCGCTACGCAGAAGTGCATCTGCAACGACATTTTGAATCGATGTTTGGTCGTTTGGCTAAATATCCGAATATATCCTTTTGTCGCATTAATGTATGCTCTGAACTTACTACTGATTACTTGATTCTGCTCAGCACTCTAATCCAGTCAACGAATAGTGTACCTGTGCCCTTGAAAGCTTTACAGACATAAATGCTATAGGCAATTCGGTTCCTTCCTCAACTTTTTGAGCAAGCACAAAGTCTATACAAACTCGCATTGCAAAGCAGTATAAATAGCTTCTTGGAATTCGGTGTTCAATTAGTAGAAAGGCTACCGGGGCGTAGTTCTGTACAAAACGTCTGTACTAACCGACTAGACCAAGAAATCTACTGTTGAGAGTAGAAGGTGCGGGGAGCTTTTGAACGGCACCTACTTTCTCAGGATCGACTTTCAATTCACCATAACCTTCCCTTAGAGAGGTATTTGCAAAAACTCGGGTTTCATGTCAAGATCTACGGGAGGTAAACGGAAAAGTATTTCGTCTATGTGCGGTAGAGGATACGAGTCCTTGACAGTCAACTTATTCGCTTCCCTAGAATCTAGATATAAGCGAACTTTAGGTCCTTTCCTGCTCCATGCATGGGCTTTTGAATTCTTCTATTACGCCTTACGCTAACATATTTATCAATTCGGAAAACATGAGGTTCTCTTTCGCCGGCGACTGGAGTATGTTAGAGTATTTGAACCGCTTCGATAAACCGGGAGTGTACACGCTGTTTGTTTTCAC
The DNA here is from genome assembly GCA_008042575.1 of Drosophila watanabei. Classification (NCBI taxonomy): domain Eukaryota; kingdom Metazoa; phylum Arthropoda; class Insecta; order Diptera; family Drosophilidae; genus Drosophila; species Drosophila watanabei. Next base: position 34,650 of record VNJS01012940.1, on the reverse strand, counting down.
CAGAAATACTAAGCATTTCCACCACTCTCTCTCTCTTTCTGTCTCTTTCTTCCATGGTGTCCAAAACTCTTAATTTAAGATGTCACAAAATGAACTTAATTTGTATTTTTTGGACTAAAATACTGTATGTGAAGAGGCTTTGATGCCTACACCCTTTTGTTGTCGCAACTAGTATTTGAAACTAGTTGGACTAAGGGGCCTGCATGTGAGGGTCTAAAGACACAGTGACAGCATCTGGTGAACGCAAATGAGTAAAGCTTTTGTTTGTCTTCGCCTTTGTTTTATTAATGAAACTTAATTGTTTTTAAAGGTAAACATGTTTTGATAAAAATGCTTATGTTTAAAGAAACAGTGGGTAAGATGTAATGATGCTTACGGCGTCTTATTGCTAGAAATATACTCGGCATTGAGACCGTTGCCCCACTGCATTTCCTCATGTCATTTATTTTATACCCTTGCAGGGTATTATAATTTCAGTCAGAAGTTTGCAACGCAGTGAAGGAGTCAAGGAGTGAAGGAGTGATCAGCATCAACAGCCGAGTCGATTTAGCCATGTCCGTCTGTCCGTCTGTCCGATTATACGCAAACTAGCCCCTCAGTTTTGAAGCTATCTGAATGAAACTTTGCAGACAGTCTTCTATATACTCTCACTTGTACATAAGTCGGAACGTGCCAGATCGGACGACTATATCATATAGCTGATATACAAACGATCCGTAAATTTTTTGAAAAAAAATTATAACTTCACTGTTTTTAACATATCTTAATCAACCCTCGGCTATAAGCTATGTATTTTATTATAGATTTAATTTTATAAAAATCGGACCACTATATCATATAGCTGCCATACGAATGGTCGGGAAATTTTTAGGAAACAAATTATAACTTTGTCAGTTTTCAACACAACTTCTTCTAATTTTGGATACAAGCATTTTATATTATTCCAAAATTTTTTTTTTATTTCATAAAAATTGGACGACTATATCATATAGCTGCCATACAAACGATCGGTAGATGTGGATGTAAAGTACATTTGACCGTACATGTAAATATGTAAAAAAATGTAAAACTGTAATAATAAAATTGAATTGAAAGTAATTCATTTTAAAATAGATAGGGTTAGATTATAATTAATGCAATTGAAATCTGCAAGGGTATACAAACTTCGGCGTGCCGAAGTTAGCTTCCTTTTTTTTTTTAAATTCATTTATTAAGGACATATTTATAGAAAGGGGAAATAGAGGGCTAGGGATTACTTAGAGTGGAGGCGGTGTGCTCGCGCTGTACGGCCGCAAAGCAATGCTTCGCGCGGGCCCATGACCCGCCCTAAGTGGCCACTTGACTACGGATCCGCTCCTCCGACCTAAGTGTGGTCATAACAGAGGCGGTGAAGGAAGACACTGCCTTCCAGTTGTCCTCGCTCGTCGGCATCAGCGGCACCGGCGGCGGTTCTCCACCGTGATGATGGACGACATCTTTGTTTCCAATTTAGTCCGCTCCCTGCTAAACCTCGCGCACCAGAAGATTACGTGCTCAGCAGACTCTTCAACATTTCCGGGGCAGCAGGAGCACGTGCCTAACGCCTCGTGACCGAATCGCTGTAAGTAGCTCCTGAAACATCTGCGTCCGCTGAGAACCTGCGGAAGCAGGTGAAAGTTCACCTCCCCGTGACTCCTCTTCGTCCAGCTGTCCACCCGGGGTATCAGACGAAATGTCCGTCTACCTTCCTTCGTGGATGCATCCCACCTTGCTTGCCAGGCTACTAGCGTGGCCTCCTTAGCCGCGGGTCGGATCTCCTTTTTTGCGCGGGTAGACAGGACTCTACCGGCCCCCTGGGCGTACGTGAAGGCCCTCTCTTCTGTAAACAGGTCCAACAGGGGCGTCCCGGCACTGACCAGCACGGATTGGTCGGACACCGTCTTGAATGCGCAGCAGATACGAAGCGCCGCGAGGCGGTGGGCTGCGTTCAGGCCGCGGCTGTACGTTGGTGTTGCCATCGCGTGGCTCCAGATCGGCGCAGCGTAGAGCATGTTGGCTCTAGCTCTGGTCGCCTGTCTGGGACCCCTGTGGTTCAACATGAGCCTATTTACTGCTCTAACCGATGTGATGGCCTTGGAGCTCGCCTGTGCAAGGTGCTCGCGGAAGGACAACCTTGTGTCGATCATCATACCCAGGTACCTAATGGCCCTGGACGATCTGATTACGGTGTCGTCCACTGGAATCGTCGCTACCTCCACCCTTTTCTTGCTGCTCACTAGGACAGCTTCAGTTTTCTGGGGCGCCAACTGCAACCCCACACAGGAAAGCACCTCACTGATGAGGCTGATGCTCCTGTTGCAGGTGTCTTCAGCTCCGGCCAGCTCTTTGTCGACTACGACTACCGCAATATCATCCGCAAAACCCACCAGCTCGGTCCGGCCCGGAAGCGGGAGCCGCAGGACGCCGTCATACATGGCATTCCACAGCAACGGCGCCAGGACCGATCCCTGTGGCACTCCGCAAGATAACTCCGCCGATCTGGAACCACTGTAGGTTTTGTAGAGCAGGACTCTGCCACTAAAATAGCTCTTTAACAGCTCGAGCAGGTAAGGCGGTACCCGAAACTGGATAGCGCGTCCAGGATGCAACCCCATCTCGCCGTTGCGAATATCCAGCGTGACTATCAGGCAGTACTCCTTGTCTCCTCGGTATGGCCACTTGGAGATGGCGTCCACCGTGGACTTGGCTTTCCTGAAGCCGAACTGCAGGTCGGACAGGTCGCCGGCCGCAGCTACGGCCCGCTCCAGCCTCGTCCGGATGAGGTATTCCAACACCTTACCGGCCCCATCGATCAGACGGATCGGTCTGTAGGCTGAAGGGTCCTCGGGTGGCTTCCCAGGTTTTGGAAGGAGGACCAGTCGCTGGGCTTTCCATCTCGAGGGGAAGGAACCTTCCCTCAGGCACTGGCTAAAGAGCTCGGCAAATATGCCCGGCCGTATCGCCAAGGCCACTTTTAGGGCTCTAGGTCGGGGCCAGGGGCTTTTGCCTCCTTCACTCGCAGCGCTGCTGCCAGGATCTCGGACTCCGATACGGGTAAAAACATTTCTAGGGAGTGCGGCGTAGCCTCGAGTGTAGATACTAGATCGTCTCCTCCTCTCCTATTGGCGCTCGCGCGGTATGAGCGTTGGTAAAGGCGCCTTGCCTTATTGCACTCTCTCGTGGCCTCTTCAATCGTCTGATTCCACCAGTATACCGGCTCCCTGTGCCGAGTGTGGGCTCGCTTGGGTAGCATGCAGTCGTCACAGGAGGCCTGGAGCTGGCTCATGACCGACTCCGCCATCTGCTCCGCGCTGCCAGTAGCCACTAGCCTCCGCAGACCGGCCGCGAAAGCCTGTATTTCCAGGGATTCGGGTCTATAATCCTTGCGAGTTGGGGGGCTGGGGTGACGGGTCGCGCGCACCTGACGTCCAGCTCCGTGAGGATCGCTGCGTGATCGCTGCCAGTGTAGGCCTCACTCAGGGTCCAAGAGCACTGACTTGCCTTGGAGCGGCTCACAAAAGAGAGGTCAACCACCGAGCTCGCCCCTGCTCTACTAAACGTGGGCTTGTCCCCAGAGTTGAGCAGGGTGACATCAAGCGAGGAAAACGCCTCGAGTAGGGCTCTGCCTCTAGCATTGGTGAGAGAGATGCCCCATTCGACTGCCCATGCGTTGAAGTCGACGACTATCATTGCTGGAACCCGGCCTCTCGCGTCGGCAGCAAGCCTGTCGATTGCGTCTCCAAATTCGAAAAGTGACAAGCTTGGAGCCAGGTAGACGCTGTAGATCCACCAGCCTTCAGTTTTTGCCCGCACAAAGCCTCTCTCGGGAAGCACCTATGTCCATCTTTTGGGAGCGCTGTGAGGATAAAGTGCACCCGCAAAAAGATGCACCCCCTCCCCCGGACCCAGACGGCTGGCCAACCATGGGATCACCAGGAACCGGCGGGCTGCAGCAGTAGGACCACGAAATGGGCAAGTAAGTACGGTCAGTCGACGGCACGAACTTTCCACACTAGAACAACACTGATCCTTTAGTCCGTCACCACTTTTCCAGCATCTGCGAGGGAGCGCCCTGGAAACACAACCGCACTGTGTAAACACTCACTCTCTTCCTCATGTCAGCAGAGTACGCATTGCATTTGAACTGATAGTTGATACTTTATTGTTGTAACAAATACATATTGCTGCGACTGAAGAGTTATTACATTAAATATTGTTGTGTCTGTTTCGTATAATTTCTTAACATATACAATGTTCCATTAAATATTGTTTTGTCTGTTTCGTATAATTACTTAACATATACAATGTTCCATCAAATGTGTTTGACGTAGACCGTTTTTTTTTATAAGATGATAATTTGGCTATAGCTGAGACACTTTTGCTTCTCCGTGGCTTTGTCTTCTTAACCATCTCCGGATTCAACTGGAGATCTAAGATTTAGGATGAGAGTTCTTCAATATATCTTAGCTGTGCTTTTTTAGCATCTTGCTTCAGAGCCCGGTTTAGTTTGCGGCTTCATTTAGATGTTGCCCTGAGCATGGCGATCTGCCACGCCCGTCGCACATGCTTTTTTTTCAGATCGAGCTGTTCAGTTTGCAGGTTGGTTTTGAAATTTTTAAATTGAACATCCTTTCTTTGTGGTGTTAAGATCCTGGCTGCTGTGACGAGTATCTCTTCTAGGGCGGCGGTAGATCAGTCAATGTATGCTTCGATATTGAACTGGGGGGTTAGCTCAATGTGGGAACTCACATACTTCCTGTATTTCACCCACTTAGTTTTGTGCGACGTCAGCCTGTAGAGGTGGTCCGTAATTTCTGGGCTTTGAATCAAAAAAGTCGATGTCGCAAAAACAATTACTTAATCGACAGAGAATTTAACAAAGATTAAGAATCTACAATACAATAATTTTTAGGATTTTTTTGTAGAAAGTTGAAAAGAATTTCCAGTTTTTAATCATAGGAGAAAAAAATAGGTAGCATTACTAAAAATGTAAGTTACCTATCGTCATGTTTTTTAATTACATGATAGATACATTCAACTGTAAACTAAGCTGAAAAAAACGGCAGTTAGTTATCGGGATTGCACAGGTAAATCGTTACCTACCAGTTGTCCATTTTTTTCACTTCTTTATTTCTAAAGTAGTCTATAACTTTTAAAGCTGGTGAAAGCCAGCGAGTACACTATAACTGCGACTTTTGTGGATATTTTAGCACCAAAATCAACATTCATCGGCTGCGTCTGCGGAAATGCAACGGCATAAACCATAAAAACTCTGGGTGAAATATACCAAAATTCCGATACAGCATAATACATACAGCATAATGACAAAACTTTTCCTAATGAAAGGTCGCAACCTTGCACGTTTTTTTTTCGCAAAATGCGAGGACTGGCTTCTGGAGGATCTCAACATGCAACCATTAATGGACGAAGATGATACAGATAAACCCAGCACATCTACCGGAAGAGGAAGGCCATCGAAAAATATGCAGGAGTGCTCGGATTTTATAAGAAAGAGGAAAATTACTTATGTCACCACCCCTTTGACCACTGGAAATATGTCGGAAGCATTGGCTATTAAATGTGTAAAAATCTTCAAGTAGCTAAATCATCCATCACAAAATCGATTGCTATAGCAAGCCCGAGTTGGCTGAAAAATACGGGACAGCATACCCACTCCATTAAACGCTGGCATAATAGAACTAGCTGAAGATGAAGCGCTGGCCTTATTTATGGAATTACAATCATTCTAGGAGAAGTATGAAATATTACGGACGTGTTTGATGCAACCCGGAGCGGATATATTACATGAATATAAACGGATTACGGCCGCAAAGAAAATTGAAAGACCAATTAATACAGAGATTACAGAAGTCTCTGTGAAAGCTATTATGCAGGATTTGGCACACGGTTATTGGACCAGAGAAAGTGGAACTGATCAGTAAATGGGGCTGCGATGGATCATCTGGAGAGGGCATCTATAAACGAACAATAAGGACAGATGATGAAACAATATCAGATGGAAATTTGTTTATGGCGTCAGTTGTTTCTTTGCGGAATACAGAGGATTGTTTGCTTTGGAGATACAATAGGCCTTCATCAGTTCATTATTGCCGTCCAAAAATGTTTTAGTTCGCAAGCGAATCACCGGAACTCATCAAGACAACAGTGCAAAAAAAGAGAAATTGATGCCATCAGACCCATAAATCTGGAGATCAATGAAGGAAAACAAGTTAAATGTATCTTCGAGTTTCACCTGACCATGTTCGATGGGAAAATTGTGAATAAGCTAACAAATGCCACATTTACTTTAACGTGTCCAATTTGCAAAAAAACTCCAAAGAATTTTGGAAACTTGGAGAATTCTTCAACCGAGGAGGCAAACTAAGACAACGGAATCTCACCTTTACACGCCCGGATAAGGTGTATTAAATTTTTGTTAAAAATTGGCGTATAACCTTCCACAAGACAACGAAGACTGGGATAATAACAATTCGACAAACAAGGATAAGGAAAAGTTTAAAAAATGTCGAATGCAGGAAGAATTTTGAAATAAATACCGAAACTCAAACGATGGAAATACCTTCCAAAGATTTTTCGAAAATGGCCGAGAAAATCATTCAAAGATTGGGTACGATCTTAATTGCAAGAAGAAAATTGATAATGTGAAATATAGGGAATATGCTTCCATCACACCTTCACTTTTTGCTGAAAATGACCCACACAAGAAATTAACTCCAACAGTTCAAAAAATTTTGGAACATGGTAAAGATATAATTGAATATTAGTCTTTGCCAATTGGAGAACTTTTAGAAGAAGACCAGGAATCGCTGAATAAATTCTATAAGAAGTATAGATAATCCAGACTTAGACAAAATGAGGACCTTTTCAATATGTTAGCTGCAGCATCTGACCCATTTATTGCTTCTCTGCGGAATGAAAAAACACGAAAAGATATAGAACCAGTCATGGTTGAACTATTAGACATTTTTAAGTTTTTAAATTATTTTTATTTGAATAAATACAAAAAAAAAAAAATAATAATAATAATAAATAAATCATCTTTTCACATCATGGCAAACGGTCGTGTTTTTGTTTTGCGCTTCGAATTTGTAGTTTGGTTGGGCTTGTATGGAGGCGCGGCCAAAAATACTTCTAGTAGACAAATCACTATGAAATTAATACCAAAAATCTAGAAAAAAAAAATATGAGTATAAAGTTAAAAAATTGGTTATATAGGCCGCCTATATCATATAGCTGCCATTTAGTATACAAAACTTTTTTGTTTTTCAAGATGTCTAAGCCAATCTCACAGATTATGTGTTTTGTACAAATATATATATTCATACCAAATTTGGAATATTCAGAGAATCAGAGAACTATATCTTATAGCTCCCATACAAAATTATGCTGCAACTCTTAATAAAAATCTTTTTTTCAAGACAGCTGCTCAAATCTTAGCCCCAAAAAGTAAAAACAATAACAAATTCATATATCAAGTAATTTATTTGTCTAGCAACAAATGCACAACGCTTAACAATTTTGCTTTTTTTTTGTGCATGGTAGTTTTCATTGCCCAGTTATGAAATGGTCTGATCTTAAGAGCAATCTGTTAAACAATTTCTTATTTGTCTCAATTTTTTTTCTTCAATCCTTTTTTTTTTGTTTTTCTACTACGCTTTCCTTTTTGTCGCTCCATAAATTAAAAGCATAAGATCGTGCAAACACACACTAATATCCGGAACCTATTCAAATTTAATACAACAAAATATCAAAAAAAAAAAATTAAAAATAAAAACTATTAATAAATAAATAAATGGTTTTTAAAGGTTAACCATAAGCATGACACACGAAAACAGAGCAACAGCACAACAAGTAAAAAAACGGCAAAAACTGACTCTAAAAAGGCAAAGTCGGTGTTAGTATTTTTTTACGATTTTAGGCACATCGGCAAGTTTTGGCAGGCAATTTTTACCTAATGTGTAAAAACTAACTAACTAACTTAAAAGTCCAATAAATACATTGGCATTCAAATCAAGTGTGGATTTTTGGGGTCACAACTAAAACTTTAGCTAAACATGAAAAAGACGTTCAAGAAATAGAGAAAAAACACGTATTTTTCACATTATTATAATAATAACAATAAATTCTATTAATTAACCTTCAAATTCAAACTCCATTTAAAAAAAATGTAACTTGCATTCGTAAATAATGAACTGACTACTTGAAAGCTCGATTTTGTTGCGAAGAATTAACAAAGCGCGCAGCTGCGCTTTGCAAATTACCTTTTTTTGCATCTTCTATTCTATTTTTAAAAAGTCCTGTTAGATTTCCAGAAAAATCTGGGTTGCCATGAAGAAGCTGGGACATTTTAGAGGCGATTTGTTTACTTTTCGTACATTTTTGTTGTTATGAATTTTTTATTTTTGGCCTATGGGCGCAACCACTGTGCACTGGGGTTTCCTAAATTTTTCTTCACCCAAATAAATAAAAATCTCTGTGTAAATTAATTGTATTAATATTCACTATTAGTTTTGTGCTAAGGCGGCTTCCTTGCTTCCCTTTTGTGCCTATACCGTTTATCCCCGCTTAAGTTCAGTTGCTTTAAGCTGCAGCTAAGTGGCTCCAAGCTATCAAGCTTACTCTCTCCCTTCAACTGTTCTGCTCCCCGTATTTACGGTTTCGTTCTTCCGCACAATGGTCTGTGGCTTGTTAAATGTCGGTGAATTTTGTCTGTGCTATCAAAGGCAGCCAAAAAGAAATTTTGGAAAAAGACCCTTGTCTATATTACTGGCTTTGCGATGCGGCCGTGCACGCTGAATGCGCGGTTTCGGGCCGTGTCGCGGATGTATGTACCGTTAAATACGGTTTACATTATTGTTGTCTGCCCTGTCGTCAGGTTGAGAAGGAAATGAAAGCCTTTATGCGCCAGACCAGAAGCGGTTTTAAAGAACTTATGGTCAAGTTTCGCGAAGCGAATGATCTGTTCTCCGCGTTAGACACTCAGTTTAAGAGTCTGAAGCTGTTAAACGAGTTGCAGAAACGCAAAAAATCGACTGCTGGTCGGCAGCAACTGTGTCATTCCCAGCAACCCACGATCTGGCAATCCCCCCCTCAGCACAGCCCTCGACCGCAATACCTTCTCCAACGGTTTTGCGATCGGGGACAGTATTAGATTCGGTAACCGAATGTGCCGGGGTGGAATTGCCGACAGCTCCGCCAGTAATATCTGTTGAGTCTGCTGAGTCCGCTGCGGTGTCCCTACCCTTAACACCGCAGACTTCCATAATAAAAAATACCCAGGGTCAAATAAAGCTCGGATTACTGGCCGCAGTTGGTAACTTGGCTTTACCCTCACTGCTGTTCCACCATCGAAAACAATATTTGTTTCGCGGCTTGCCTCTGATCTCGCATCTGAAGATGCACTTGCCTACATACACGGCAAAATACACGGCGAAAATGGCAATTCGGCAATTCAGACCGTTTCCAATAGACTTTCCAATAGAGACCAACTAGTGACTTTAGGTGACTTCAATATTCCTGGAGCGCGTTGGTCATCAGATGGTGTGTCAAATGTCCTTCAGACTGCGGCACAGCATGACCTTTTAGATGGCTTGCTTGACTTATCATTGTCTCAAGTTAACCATGTTTGCAATTCTTTAAACCGCTTACTTGATTTCTGCTTCGTCTCTGTTCATGTAGGTGTAAACTTAAATAGAGTTTCTCCACTGACGCTGCCTGAAGATCCTTACCATCCTACTTTCGATGTGACTATCGATACGGGCACTGTTGTAAAGGATAAGTCTGATCAATTAACCGATAAAGTTCGCTGTTTTCGTAAAGCTGATTTTCACAAGCTTAACACGTTAATAGCGGAATTTAATTGGTCAAATTTGTACATGTGCACTGACATGGCAGCTGCCGTGGAAATTTTTAACAGTGCCATGAACTCCTTCTTTTTATCTTGTGTTCCGGTGACCTATCCGTTGGTCTCTAGTAAACCACCTTGGTTTAGTAAGGAGCTGACACGCCTACAACGTTAAGTCTAAGCTGTATAATAAATACAATCTTTCTGGCTCTCATACGGCTCTATCTAAATATATAAGTGCTCGGTCTAAATTTATCGTACTCAACGCTCAGTGTTATAAAAATTATCTGAATCGTTGTAAGGTTCAGTTTGCGCAACACCCGAAGCAGTTTTATAATTTTGTGAACACTTTTTATATCCCTCCTCGCTTTCATTGAATAACTCTACAACAAACTCAGATCAGGCTATTGCCGCTATATTTGCTGAGTTTATTAAAACTACCTATTCTCCCTCAACCAATTTAAGCCAGGCATATGCTTACTCTATGCCCTGTTCAAACCTAATCTTCAGTCCTATCTGAAATGAAAGCTCCCCAAGTCTGGATTTTCAACGCGTTAAGCCAGTATATTCACCGGGTCCCGATGGAATACCGGGCTGCGTGCTCAGGTATTGCGCGGAAGCTCTTTGCAACCCTCTTCTAAAATTGTTCACCTTACCTTAGAAACCTCCGAATTTCCCCTTATTTGGAAGGAATCTTTTATTATTCCTCTCAACAAGAAAGGTAGCAAAACTAATGCCTGTAACTATAAGGGCATCTCAAAGTTATCGGCTATTCCGAAACTCTTCGAGAATGTAATAACTCCTCACTTGCAGCACTTGTGCAGATCCGTCATTTCCCCATGTCAGCATGGCGAAGATTAACCACTACAAATCTCCTGGAACTTACCTCATTTGTTATTAGAGGTTTCCAACGCAACCTTCAAGCCTATGTGATTTACACGGATTCAGTAAAGCCTTTGACTCGGTTAACTATTCTCTTTTTGTAGGGAAACTTGACTTGATTGGGTTTCCTGTTGATCTACTTAAATGGATTTTGAGTTATTTGTCTCACAGAACTCAAAAGGTTCTGTTTAAAAATGCTCTCTCCAAATTCCTCAGTGTCACATCTGGCGCCCCACAAGGTAGCCATCTTGGCCCACTGTTACTTACATTGTTCATCAATGACCTTCCGCTAGTTTTAACCAACTCTTGTGTGTTTATTTACGCTGACGATGTTAAACTATGCCCGCAGTATAAGGACAGCTCTGGCCAGTTGGACCTACAATCCGATCATAACCATTTTCAGGCATGGTGTCGTGCTAACCTATTACATCTCAACAGCTCCAAGAGTAAACTGATGACATTTTCACGCGTCACTTCCCAGTGTGCCACTTATGTGCTTAATGATTGCTCTTTGGAAAGAATAACTTGTTGATGATCTAGGAGTCCTCTGAACACATTTCCTGCATGGTTAATAAAGCCAGAGGCGTGCTTGGGTTTACAAGGAAGGTCGAAGGATTTCGATTCCCCTACTAGTTCGGCCCATTTAAGAATATGGTTCTTGCGTTTGGAGTCCCAGTTTTGGAGAACACATTTACCGCATTGAGTCCGTCCAAAAAAATTTTTTGCTGTTCGCCCAACCCGGCTTATCCTGGGATGACGACCTGAGATTACCGTTTTATTCTAGAATACTTCTATTAAATGACCTTTCTTCGCTAGCGAACTGCAAAACGATGCTTGGCGTCGTCTTTTTACATAAGCTAATACACGGAGAAGTGGAGAGCTAGGTCAGCTCAATTTCTACTTGCCGCGACTAACATCTAGAACCCTTATCCCCTTAGTTATTGGTCACTGTAGGAGAAAGTTAGAAGTGCATGAACCCTTTTACGGTTTTATGCGCAGATTACAACCGCCTCTTTGATTTTATTGGTGGAAGTTATAGTATTCCTAAATTTAAAACCATATTGCTTGTAAAATTGGCTTGTTTGTAGTATGTAGTATCTTAGTAACATATAATATTCCTCGTGCTCTCTATCTAGAACGCGTTTCGTGCCGTACGTCACACGGCTGAGATCCTCGGCCGGTTGGGCGGGAGGTGGAAATTGATGGGACTCGCGCGTAAAAAAAAATATATATATATATCAATTTTTAAAAAACTGTCTTCATAGAAAATAAATCGATTTTTTCACTTTGATGGGTGCGCGTGGCGCATTATCCAATACATATGTACATTTTACAACAGTTACCTGCCAAATGCCGTTAAAATTATTTGAATATCTTATTTGGTGAGAAATGAGAAAAGGTGCTACTGTTCGTCGTGGGCTTTACCATCGGGATGATCTGTGCGATAGAAGGTATAACCTCGTATATGGAAGTTATATCTGCTTGTGAGGTGCGTTTTAACCAGCAGCATGGCGTCGATGTGATTTACATTCAGGAAATGTGTTATTTTAAGTAAATGCCGTGAAATGCCGTTGGCAATCCACATGGATATGCATATAATTGTCATTGATTATTTGGACTGTTGTGATACAAGCCACTGCATTACCATCGCTTTCATAAATAACATGAGCTTCATCATATTTTGCTGCATGGTAAACTTCATAGTTTCCAAATGGCTTAGTGGCTGGGCTGGGACCTGCTGAGCGTTTTCTGAGTGTAGCTGGAGTGGATTTCCCATGTCAGTTCGTAGAGCATCAGCGTAGAAGATGTCGTTAGAGATCCTGAGCGGACCTAAAGAAGATCTGGCTGCCTTGGCGAAAAATACGTCAGCGTAATTTTTACATATTTTGTTTATTTTATTGACGCGTAGCTGTCGCTGTCGAAAGCACCTTTTTAAACAAACATCCTCTGTAGTTTGCCGTATGGTATCCTGCGCAGTTCCCCAAATTTTTTGGTATGGGGGTCTTCTTTGCTAGCAGGGCAATATGCGGAATTGTGGAAGTCTCCGCAGACTACGCAGACTGACCGAAGTGTGCAGTATATTCTGGTGTGTCCATATTCCTGACAATGTGTGCATTGTACTGAGCGGTTCCGTCTGTATGTTTCTTCCACGGTGATCCTCCGAACCAATAAGAACTGCAGCTTGTAGATCGAGTTGATCAAGCTCGGCCTTGAAGAGTGGTTGCGGCTTTTTGTTTTTGTTGAAAATGTCGCTAACATTTTTAGCGGATTGCAATTGGATCAATTATAATCCATCTCTATCTAATATAACTGACTTTCATAATCATTTTATTTTACAGTTTTAGTTTTTCTTTACATTTTTGACATTTAAAGTAAAATGTAATTTTCCTCCGCTCGTTTGTATGTCAACACTATAGTATTATCGTGCAATTTTTATATAAATAAAACTTGAATTGTGAAAAATTTATAAAACTCTTGTATCTCAAAGTAGGAAAAATTTTGTTGAAAAGTTAAATTTATTTTCTTAAAATATTCCGACCGTTCCTATGGCAGCTATATGATATGGTAGTCCGATTGTTATAAAATTATAATATATATAATATATAAAGGTCATAGCCGAGAGTGTATAAACATATGTTTAACAAGAAGTCTGCCGAAGTCTGTATAACCTTGCAGATTTCAATTGTATTAATTATAATATAATATTATATTAATATTATTTTTAAAACTTTTTTTTTACATATGTACATGTAAAGTAAAATGTAATTTTCCTTTACATTTATGATATTATGATATAGTCGTCCGATTTTAATGAAATTAAATCGAAAAAGCTCAAACAATATATAAAGCTCATTCCCGAGAGTTGATCAAGATATGTTAACAAACAGAGAAGTTATAATTTTTTTCTACAAATTTACATATGGTTTATTTGGCAGCTATATGATGTAGTCGTCCTATCTGGTCCGTTCCGACTATGGGTACGAGTGAGAGTATATAGAAGACTATCTGCAAAGTTGCATTCATATAGCTTCAACACTGAGGGACTAGTTTGCACATAATCGGACAGACGGACGGACAGACAAACAGACTAACATGGCTAGATCGACTCGCCTGTTGATGCTGATCAAGAATATGTATACTTTATATGGTCAAAGATGAATCCTTCACTGCGTTTCACACTTATGACTGAACCTGACTGACCCTGAAAGGGTATAAAAACACCATTCAATTGTCCTATTTAATTGTGTTTATTTATTTTCGCTATTATATGTCTGTTTTCTTATAGTTGAATACCGATACAGCTACACATGCGTTTGTGCTCTGCCCCCGCGAACCCCTCGACATGCTTGAGCATGCATTAATTTGATAGGGTGACTTAATATACACAGCTCCACATGAGCAATCCTTTCCAGCTGATAACGAACAATTCTCTAGCGACTCTGAGACCGAAGAGCCGACCAGAACTCCTGCACACCCACAGCTACAAATATGGCATTTAGCACGAAACAAATGACGGCTATTATACATTTAATGTATTGCGTTAAACTATACAGCAGCTGGCCAGCGGCGATAAAAATTCCACTAAGTTATAAATTTATAGATATAAAAAACCATGTCGTTTGTAATAAACCGTTGGACGCCGTCAAATGCCTACCCAATTTTTCGGGAGCGCGAGACATAAGTCTCCTGGCGACTAGCTGCAGTAAGCGCGTATTTCATATTCAGAAAGAATGCTCACGCCACTATCATGCCCGTATAAATATTAAGAGCAAAATAAGAGGCCCTGCCGATACCATGCCATCCTCATTCGGCACTGTGTTGGATTTCTTCGTGATCAAAAATCGTCTCGATTTTACGTACAGTGACAAGCAATCGATATACGCCATCGAGCAGAAGATGGGCACTCTCAGGCAGGAGAGCCTCACGCTCATCCAGTAATACGACGATGTCGAGAAAAAGCGCACATTGCAAAGGTTGTGTGCCACAAAATCCGGCAGTACTATTTTGGGCAAAGCCGAAAAACATGCCGTCAGCACTAGCTTTGGTGCAGATAGGATAGAGAGCGCAAGCAATACCCAAAAGTGCCGGAACGGCAACAGGACCCTCAACATACAAGTTCTCACATAGGTACCGAGAAGAACCCGTACTTAAGTAAACAACACCAAATGCACATACACTCTGCCACGCAGCCAGAGGCTAGCGGGAAACACACCGGAGCCCAAGAACGATGATTTTTTGCTCTCAAATGATACAGCCATGCCCAGGCTTAAAAGTACGCAAAGCCGGCCGCATCAGGACGCTCACAAGAGGCGAAGAGTTAACCACATTGCTCAGGGGTCAGATAGGTCTGACGAGGCATACGCTGACGCACCCTTCAGTACAGCGAAAAAGGTCGACGATGGCGCCATCTGCGAGTACGACTTGGATGCAATTCATTTTTCGGAGAAAATCTTTGCTACCCTTCATAATAATTCATTATTCGATTTAGACGAAATTTTAAAAATTTTGTTAAAATGACAACCTCGATGTATCTAAAGTTTTGTGAATGTATCTTGAAAATTTCTCAATTGTTCCTATGAGAGCAATGGATATAGTATTTTGATCCATTTTATTCAGTACATTCTGTAATTAAAAAAATACGATAGGTAAAGTTTCAAGTTGATATCTTTTATACTTGCGGAGCTATTAATTATGACCAAGAAAAGTGGTCGGCTGGACCGTAGTGCGACTGCCACCGCTCCCAGGGCAGGTCGAAAGGGCGAAGTTACGTAAGCTCGAAACTCGCTTAACACTGAAACGTAACCTGTGAGCGCCAGGGGTGGTGCTTGCTATGAGCTGACCATCAAAGGGGACCATCAAAGGGTCCTTGCAAGCGGAAGGCAGGTCGTGACCGTGTCTGTTTCGGCAGCGGCAGGACGAATTACAAAGCTCGGCAGGGTGAAGGTCGGCTGAACTAGGTGTCGGATCAAGGAGTTGGAGTCTAGTTGGTGGGTGTATAATATCTACCTCTCCCCCAAGTTTGTCGCCACGTTAGACCGACTCGTGGCAGATCAGAGCCCTGATGGGAATCGGCATAGATGCAGCAGAGCGGGAGCTGTATCAGTGGTGGACTTCACCTTCGCCAGCTGCACCAGAGCTGGGCAGTGCAAATGGATTCACGGCTAACGATCACGCTGGAATCTTTACGACGCTGAAAGATGGCAGGACGCAAGACCTTTAGGGTCGTCACGCTCGACACCCAGTCCTTCGCGACACGGATGAAGAGTTTTGAAGCCTCGGGCAACGCGGCTTAAATTATCGATTCAGTTATGAACCAGCTGCTTACGAACTGCGAGAAGTGTATACCATTCAGGTCCGCCCACTCAAGGCATCGCGACACGGTGTTATGGTGAAATCACGAAATAGCAAAACCAGGGAAGGACAGCACAAGGGGCAAGGAGCAAGGGCAAGCGACAATCAAGAGCAGCAAGAAAAAATGTTTACTCGACCTCTGCGACACCGCGTGGCGTGATCCACATAAAATGATTATATAAATTGATCGTCAAGGAGGTCAATAGGTCGAAGCAGCGCGGAAATGCGGAAAGGTAGGACAGAATAGTCGCACACCTGTTCCCCAGGGTGGTAAACCCGGAGCTCGCCCCTCAAATTAAAACCGATTTTCGGCACGAGTTCGAGCCCGTCCCAGTGGAGGAGATGCTGGCAGTGGCGTCTAGGATCGAGGTTGCGAAATCCCCGGGCCCAAAGGGGTGCTCAAGCTGGCCATCTCCCTTCGTGAAGACACTTTTGCGGAAATGTTCGGAAAATGTAATCGCACTGGCCATGATAATGTTGAACCACCGTGGCCCGAGAAAGGCTAGCAAATTCCTGCTGTAGAGCGCAGGTAGAGCCGCGATGCTGTATTCTGGCCCAGTTCTTTTTTTTTTTATTCAATATTTATTATAAAGAGATAGGAGGGAGGGGCTCGTCGGCACACCAAGTACAGGTAGCGCTGTCCGTGTGCCCCATCACTTCGAGGTATTTAATCGCCCTAGACCCACCCTAATCGAAGCGGTCTCGACCTTCTTGCGGCTACGGCTTCTGGATTCTGAGGCGCAAGCTCCAGGCCCACGCTGGACAGCCACGAGCTAATGGCCTCGATGCACGTGTTATAGGTGGCTTCTGCAACAGAGAGCTCCTTCTCAACAACGACCACCGCAATGTCGTCGGCGGAACCCACTAGCTCGGTCCCACCGTGCAAAAAAAGGCGCAGCACCCCGTCGTAGATCGCGTTCTATAGTAGAGGAGCCAGAGGAAGAGAGAGAGAGCTCCACCGATTCCGCACTTTCGGTAGTGGCGAATTCCAGCGTGCGGTCCGAGAAGTAGCTGCGCATCATCTTCAGGAGGTAAGGGGCGACTCCAAATCCGTGTTAAAGGCATTGCGTATGTCCAGAGTGACAACTAGGCAATACTCTTTTGAACCGCTTTTCCAACACTTGTCAGCGATTGCCGATTTGGCAATGTCAACCACCTTGAATATGGCATCGACCGTCGATTTCGCCTTACGAAAGCCAAATTGCTTATCCGAAAGGTCACCTGCCGCTCGGATCGCCTCCTCAAGGTGTTCTAACACCTTGCCGACACCGTCAATGAGGCAGATTGGCCTAAACGACGCAGGGTCATCCGGGGGCTTTCCAGGCTTCGGAAGCAGTACTAGAAGCTGAATTTTCCATCTGCGCGGGAAGACACCTTCGATCAGGCATCTGGAGAACAATTCCGCAAAGAGCCCTTAAGACCCTGTTGGGGATGTTATCAGGGCCCGCGGCCTTCGACACCTTAACCCTTTCGGCTGCCTTCAGTACCTCAGACACCGTATCCGGAGCTAAGCCAGTCGAGGAGACTCCGATATGGGGGAACGTTGGGACTTCCATCCTAGGAAACAGGTGGAGGAGGATAGTGGCCTCCTTAGACGGTCGCTAGCGAAGCAAGCTGTCTGGAGCAGTTAATGCGCTTGACAATCATTTTGTAGGCGCTGCCTCACGGGTCGTTGTTCGCCGAGTCGCAAAGTTCGAGGAAGCACCTAAAATTTCCTGGATTGCATGCAGTCTCCGCAGCCCGCATGAAGCTGCCGCATGACATCCTCCGTCATCTCTTCGGCTGTGACAGAGATCGTCAGGCTCTCCATGCCCTCCGCGAACCGTTGGACATCCAACGTGTTTGCCTTGTAACTCGCCGCCGGACGTAGAAGGGGACGTGATGGAAGCGGTAGGTGGGGGGCCAGGTTGGAGAATGTGGCGGCATGATCGCTGGCAGTGTAGACCTCGCTGAGCTCCCAAGTGCACTGTGAGGCTTTTGAGCCGCTCACAAACGTGAGGTCGACAACTGAGCCTACACCGACCCGGGAGAACGTGTGTTGTCCCCCAATATTAAGGTGCGCGACATCAAGCATGGCAAAGGCCTCCAGCATAGATCTGCCTTTGGCGTTGGTGCAGGTGCTTCCCCAGTCCTCCGCCCAGGCATTGAAATCGACCGCAATCAAAACCGGTTGTCGACCTCTCTCATCCGAGGCCAGACGGTCCACCCTGGCGCAGAACGCTGACAACAATAAGCTCGGAGCCAGGTATACGCGTTAGACCCACCAGTTGCCTACCATCCCTTAAACAAACCCACTCGAGGCGAGCACGTGGGACAGGCGGGTGGCTCCTGCGCCACACGTCTATAGGGCGGCTTTGCCCGTGGTATCTACTGCCCAATTAGGGCTAGACCCGACCCTGTATGGCTCACTTAACGCCGCGAGATCGACGCCATACTCTCTTTTTGTCTGCGACAGTAGGTCTTGTGCTGCCGCACAGTGGTTCAGTGATTCAGTGGCGAAGTGACCCACCTCCAAGCATTCATAACACTTCGGCCGGACGTCCACTTAATTTAAAGGCATTTGCACCATCCGATCTTTACCTTGCCCAATTTCGCGAGCAGGGTCGCCTGGCTGGTCGGTTCCGATACCTTCGCAGTTTGCGTTTTGAAGCGTCCAGGTTTGAAGCTTCTGACCGTCACCGAGTTAATCGGGAGTCCCGACTGCTCAGCAGCGCTTCCGTGAGGCTGCTCGGATGGAGATCTTGTCCCCCAGCATACTACCGATGTCCTCCATGAGCACGGCCATGGGAACGGGTCACCAGGGGGACATGCTTGTCCCCTCTAGGGTTTTTCCCTGGCCTAGCGGGCTTGGTCCCGGCTGCGTGCCGGTCCTTTTGCCCGCCTGCGCTTGTCACTACTGCGTATCTCGGTGTAATCTTCGTTAGCAGGTCGTCCAGGATGGCCCACATCTCCTCGATTAGGGGGGGCGGTAGCCTTGACCCTTTTGACCGGGTGCGCGGGGCCTGTAGGGCTAGGAGAGTCCCTAGTCCTTTTTGGAGTGGCGGCGCCTGGATCTGTCTCGCATCCTGCGGGGTTCCGGGCAGTCTTCGGCGCGAGGGCGGGCGTTGGCGGGCCGCCTCCCGGCGGTGTACGTTGGAGCTTAGAGCCTTTTTGAAAGGCCATAAGCTCGGTGTTGCTCCTGGCACTTGTCGCTGATAATGGGGCGTCGGCCAAAATGGGCCGCTGGCGCTACCATGTTGGGGGAATGTAGGTTAGGGCCTCAAGAATCTGTGCCATAGTCGCGGCGTTAACCGCGAGTGGATTTCCACTTTTGTGGCGGTTTTTACTCGACATTCCTCGCCCAATGCGAGGGTCTGCATTTTATACCTTGTGCCAGGTGGGTTAAAACTGCCGGTCACTATGACTCAGACGCAGACCAAGTAGCCGCCCAATATGGGTCAGCCCCTACCTGGGCTTAGCTTTGTGTGCAGCAATTGCCTGCTGCCAGGCTAAAATGGCACAGCCACTATGGCACAGCCGCAGATCACGTAGCCGTGGCAGACAATTCATCATCCTTATGCCAAGGAACAGGAGAAGCAGACCAAAAAGGTGTGCTACCTCCTGCGCTTGAAGATCGCATGTGCGTGTCGTGCCCGCTAGCTGCTGTCAGCAGTGGGAGCTTGACACGGCCTCGACATTGCCACCTATCGGCCGAATACATACGGCCACCAATAAGAGTTAGGGAGCTGCCAGATCGGTGGGATTCCGAGCATTAACCAGCACTTACACACAGCTGATCGGGCGATCAACTGACGTGACTGGCAATTGATGCGTGGGCAGCTACGTTTAAACCGCTAGAGAGGATATCCCGAGTAGAGGCAACAACAAAGATGAAGGGATCTGGAGGAATTTCTCTCACTACTCTCTCCACCGTCGTGAAAACTTTTGTTGGAAGTTCGGAGTCACCGGCTCATCCGAAAGACGTAGGGGCAGCCTCTGCAGGTAAGCACACTAGGCAGCCTCCACAAACCGGCAAACCCCGGAGCCGCCCGGGGCGTTGCCACATCCCACTCGCAACGCGAAATTTCCGGGAGCACCGCCGCGATGCAACCGTACTCGGCGTTTTTATAGCTTTTCGCTGGCCCAGTGTGGAGTCACGCCATGGCAACGCCATTGTACAGTCGGGGTCCTAAGTCTTTGCACCTGCCATTCGTACCTGCAGTACTTTTCGGACGGTCTCAGAACAGGCGGCGTTACTCCGAGTTGGGGGTCACCAGCAGGGCGGAAAACCGCGTGCCGGTAATGCTGTCCAAAGAGGAGAATTGGCAATCGGTTTCAAGCTTCTCAGCGGCTATTATGACGAAGCTCAGCATTGAGGAGAGAAGACGAATCCAGGAGGTGTCTTATTTTGGGAGCGGCGCCAGCGCCAGCGTCCCTAGCTAAATGTTACCTATCACCCTTCCCCTTTTGTACATGCCCCCAATCCAATTACTGTTAATAAACGAATTACAAAAAAAAAAAAGAAAGTTTGCAAGTCTTGCCCTTTTACATAGCATTCTACATAGCGTGCAGAAAAGCCGCTGCGCCGCCGTCAACGTAGCTCAGCTTAAGTCTTTCTTAGAGTTAAGAATTTAAATATAAATCAATAAATAATCGACCGCTCTTTAGAGCACTACTCCAAATAAATAATAAATTCAGACCTGACTAATCTAATATTGTTGTTAATCCAACATGGCTACCGGGATAGTGTATGCCAATCAAAGGCAAAGAAGTCTACAAAATAAACAAAGCCTTAAGACACGGATAAATACTTAACTATCTTTGTAAACGAAAAATATCATCCAAATAAACAAGTGCAGTAAGTGAGGGAGACAGGCCGCCCCTACGAAAACTTTGGATAAAATAAAAATCGCTCCCAATACAATATAATACATATTCAAGTTTATAAACCAATGACGATTAAACATGTGCAGTAAGTGTTTTAGACAGGCTGTCTCATGCGCCAACATTGGATAAAGATAAAACTATGAAAAACAAACGTGTGCAGCAGGTCCATCAAAAAAAAAGCTATCGAAAAAAATATCTGCGAGCAGACTTGTAATGCACGCAAATACAAAATACTTAAACTATATATATGGCCATCCAAAAATATATATTCAAAAATAAACCTGTCCTAGAACACAAAAAAAGAAACAACATTTTATATATTGATATCGAAATAGATTAAAAAACAAGGAAATCTATTACAAAAAAGAAACATATTTTCATTTTTTAAATGATTTGGTTTGGGACAGACCATAGCCAATTATTACACGGTGCGACACGATTTTTGCGTTCTGAATGAACGAACACTTTTCTTATAGATTTTTGCACGCAGAATCCGAATCTATAAGCAGAATTTGTCTATCACGTCGCGTTCAAAGTTGCGAAAAATGCTGTTTTTAGCCTACTTCAGAGTGATAAAACTTGGAAACAGAAGGTGCTAGGAACTTCGTTCTTCTCGGAAAATACGGCGAAATACTTCTAGAATGATGTCCATGTGGCCGTGCACCGCCCCCTTGAGCCTGGAGATGCTCCCTTGAGTGGAAAACAGCCCCGTCGATCGGCGTTTGCAGCCCCGTCGACCGGCAGCCGTGTGCGCCCGTGGCCCCGATGCCGAATTTGGGTCTGAAGGAGAAGGAGAAGCGGGGAGATTCAAATGAGGCGCAATAGTTTTCGTTATGTCTCCTAATCATACATTTTATTTAACTTGCGTCAACTTAAATAAGCCTAATCTCTTGTCCCTACCTCGCACGCACCGGTGATCCCACGCGGGGGTTGGCCCGAGGCGCAGCTCACCCAATTACTCCAACGTGGGGACCAGCCTATCCAGGGTGGCGGCCACCCACGTGTCCATGTTGTGACTCCGCGTGGCGATCCTCGTGGTTATGTCTGCTGCGGCTCCGAGACTCCGTCTGCTTAGCTTGCCGGCCGGAAAAGAACTCTGTCTGCTTGGCCTCCCGGTCGGAAAAGAACTCCACATCCGCTCGGCTCGTCGGTTGAAAAAGAACTCTCCGCGGACGATAAGAGTCGCTGCCTGCAGCTTCTCTCTGCCGGTCGTCCCTCGTTGCCAGCGTTGTGTGTGGCTCTGCCGTTGTGTGGCTCTGCCGGTATGCGTGGCTCTGCCGGTATGCTGGTATTCCAGCTCCGTAATGGTCCGGGCGATGGTACCGCTGATGCTAAGCGGGCTTTTGTCGTCGACTCTACTCCGGTTCCTGTTGCTATGCGGCCGCTGTTGCTATGCGGCGGCTTTTGCCGTTGATCGGCCTGGGTGCTGGGTTCTGCCGTGTGTGCGTGCGACTAACTGTGCTTTTATCCATGAGGCCTGGCGGCCTAAGCCTAAACTATTTACATATGCCCTTCGTGGGTCTTATCGTTTCTCCTATGCTATGGTTACTTAAATAATACTCCTTACTAGCTAACTTATTACTATACCCTAAATCCCAACTTAAACTAACTATTTACACTATTGCTAATTATTTACACTATTTACATACTTGTGAGGGCCAAATCGGGTCCTCACACCCCATCCCTACTTCGAGGGTGGTGACGGATCTTGAAGTAGCCGCCGCGTCGTGCGATCTGCACGCCGTATCGCGTGTTTCCTACATCCACTAGGAAACGGGCGTTTCCTCTCCCCATCTGGAGGCGGTGTCGCGTCTGTCCGTACAGCTCTAAGGGGAGCTGTGCCAGGGGCGTGTCCCAGCGTGGAGGTGTGGGGACAATGACGTCGTCGTCAGAGTCCTGGTCGGACTCGGGCTCGGTCTCGGTGTCGTCGTCGTGGGGCGCGGCGTCGTGTTCGTGGTGGGGCACGGCGTCGCGTTCGTCGTGGGGCTCGGCGTCGCGTTCGTCCAGGGGCTCGGCGTCTGGCAATGATTCGTCCTCGCTTGAAGCCTCGGCGGCGGGCCAAGGTGCTGGGCGCCGTCGCTGGTTAGCCAGTATTCCCGACCCATTGCCATCCTGCCGTGGTGCTGCTGGGGGCATCCCTTGGCGGAAACGCCATCGCCATGCATCCGTGGGCGGTAGGGGTCTGACCCGCTGGATGGGTCGCACGGTCGCCGTCGGCCGGTTTTCGACAGGCCGTGATCGAATACCGGTCGGCTGGGGTGTGCTCGTGGCTGCGTCGGCCTCGCTGGTGGCCACTGATTTTCCGTTGGCCGTGCACAGCCCTTCGTGCGGGGACATTCCCCGAGTCAGGTGTCTCTCCAGGGCGACTCTGGTAAGGCTCTCTCGAGAGGCTGCTGACGTGGTGGGGCCAGTTGGGGAGACCAGCAGTTCCTGCAGCCGTCTCCTGGCCATGGCGACATCGTGCACTGGGGACACGCTGGGTCTGGGGCGGACCAGAGGGCTGATCGGTGGTTCGGCGGTGTCGTCGGTTCTGGGGTCCGCGTGCTCTGGCGGCGTTGGTGCGGTGGATGGCCGGGCTTCCTCGGGAGTCCCGTCCGGTATCGGCGGTGAGGGACCGGACCCGTTCCTCTGTCGCTGGGGGTTTGGCTCTATCGTCGTAGCGTTTGTTTTTTTTTTCTTTCGTCGGTTTTTCTTCTCCTTGTCTCAAACTTCTTATTGCGCAGTTTCAAAGTTTTGGGTAGCGGCGCGGTGCGATCGATTACTCAATATCCTTGACTATCGGGACGGCCCTGTTCCTCGATCGGTCTGGCAACCCTGTCCGGTGGTGGGGTGAAGATGAGCCGATCTGGTTACCTTGTTGCTCCAGTTTTAAGCTTTAACTGTGGAAACGGAGAATATAAAAATAATTAGCTGGGGTCGCTGCTGGACATGGGAGGCGCGGCTGCCCTCTTTGCCCGTCTTCTTGTTGTCGGTCCGGCGTCGTCGTCGTTGCTCGTATGTGGACTGAGGGGAACCTGGGCGGTGTGGTCTTCCCCCTGCGGGGGTGGGGACGTTGGACGAGCGCACTCATCAGCAAGTGGCCCCCCTGACACCTTGGTATCCTCGGCCAGGGCATCTGCCTCGTGGTTCTCCAGTTCTTCGTCTGTCGTGGTAATCTCGGCGCGATGGGTGTTCTCGCCGGTCGTGGTCTTCGGGGCCGCCGTGGTGCTACGGCTTCAGGCTATTGATGCGGTTCGTCGGCGGCGGCTCTGGACTTCTTGAAGGCTAACTATGTTTGGCGAGAGGAATTTCACGACCCGATAGGGTCCGTCGTTTTTTGGCGCCAGCTTGGCGGCGAATCCTTCGGCGGCGTTGGATAATACGTGGCGGCGCACTAGGACTTGGGATCCCAATGCTGGTCGCCAATCTCGACGGCGGAGATTGTAGTGCCTGCCTTGCTCGGCGGTGGCTCGCTCGGCGTTGTCTCGGGCTACCTTAAAAATGTTACGTAGCTGCTGGCTTCTCTGCTCGGGTGGGATGGCTGCTGTTCCTCTTCCTGGCGTGACCTCGTCGTAGAGCGTGTTGGGCAGGCGTGGTTCCCGTCCCTGGACAAGGAACGCGGGGCTGAAGCCCGTGGTGTCCGACACACTGCTGTTCATAGCGAGGGAGATCTCGGGGAGCAATTGATCTCATGTATTTTGCGCCGTGTTGCTAAGGTATTGCGCTATCGTGGTCTTCACCGTCCGGTTCGCCCTCTCTGTTGGCGCGTGTACGGCGCGGTAAATTGTAGCTCCATTCTTGTGAACTGAGTCCCGTTGTCACATACCAAAGTCTTCGGGATTCCGAAACGGCTGAGGATCCGTTCGCGTCGTAGGGGAATGAGTTCGACCCATTTGCTGAATATGGAATACGAGTAGGACCGTATTTCACTGCTTCGATGGGGGAAGGGGTCCCACGAAGTCGGCGCATAGAACCTGGAAAGGCTCGTCGACCTGGCGGGTGAACATTTTCCCAGCCGGTCTTTCTTGGCTCACCTTGAACTGCTGGCTGCATTGACATCGTCGCACATAGATGGCTACTTCCCGGAACAGTCCGGGCCAGTAGTTTTACGGATGCCCAGATACCCCGCGGTGGGATGATCGTGGCACTCTTGTAGCACTCTCCCACGTTCGTGGACACCCACGCGCAATTTCCAGGGCGTGTATACTTCTCCTTCTGGGTGTAGTCCTATGCGTCGGTATAATTGTCCGTTTTTCTCTCGGTAGTCCGGGTATTTGGCCGGCTCCTGCCGGATCCTGCGGAGCATCTTCGTGATCCACCTGCAAGGGTCCTCCTGAAGTTCCACCCGCTGCGCGGTGGCGAGTGGTTGGCGCGACAGGGCGTCGGCCACCAAATTAAGAGTCCCACGTCGATAAGTGATATCATATTGGAATTGCTGCAATTCTAGAGCCCACCGGGATATCCGGCCCGTGGGGTTATCGATGGAGTTTAACCATTTTAGAGCGTGATGGTCGGTGATCACCTCGAATCGGTATCCTTCGACGTAGCAGCGCATCTTGCGAATGGCCCACTCTATGGCTAGGCCTTTCCTCTCCGTTACGGAGTAATTCCGCTCAGCAGCATTGAGCCGGCGGCTGGAGTAGGTGATGACGCGCTCTTGTTTGGCTATGGTCTGAGTGAGGATGGCTCCAAGGCCGTATTCGCTGGCATCGGTTTAGAGAACGAACTTCTCCGAGAAGTCCGGAAAGGCGAGGATCGGTGCCTCCGTGAGTAGATCCTTGAGTCCTTGGAAAGCCTGCTCCTGCTTCGTCGTCCATTCCCACTTCCGGTCCTTTTTGAGGAGGGAAGTCATTGTTTCCACCACGTCGGCGAAGTTGGGCACAAAACCTCGATACCAAGACGCTATGCCAAGGCATCGGCGGAGCTCCTTCAGGTTGGTGGGTGGTGCCAGCTCTCGAATGGCCGCGACTTTGTCGGGGTCCGTCTGGATTCCAGCCTCGCTGATAACGTGGCCTGTCTTAGTCGTCGGGATACTTCCCGTAAGTTCCGGACATGCTCCTGGAGCGGGGATCCGATCACGATGATGTCGTCTAAATAAGCGAAGGCATGGGGCTCCATGTCGGGGCCAATAACGGTATCCAGGGCTCGTTAGAAAGTTGCCGGGGCCGAGTGTAGGCATCACCTTCCAGTGAAATAGTCCACGGCCGGGAACGGTGAATGTCGTGCATTCACGGCTAGCTGGGGCCACTGGTATCCCGTTTTTCAGGTCTAGCGTGGAAATAAAGCGGGCGTGGCGTAGCCGCTCCAGGATGTGGTGAGTCCTCGGCAGAGGGTAAGCGTCGGGGACTGAGTTTTTATTCAGCTGTCTGTAGTCAACGCACATCCGGACATCTCCGTTCTTTTTAGCGGCGATGACGATCGGCGCGCTATGGGGACTCCTGGAAGGCTCGATTCGTCCGTCGCGGAGCAGCTCGTCTATCTGTTTGTCGATAACGGCTCTCATGGCGGGATTCCGAGGGTGGTATCTCTGCTTGATTGGGCGGTCGTCCGGCATTACGATGCTATGCTCGGCGATATGGGAGACACCGGTAAGAGTGTCGAACCGGAATAGCTCCCGTTCCAGAAACTGTCCGATCCATGGTTCTGGGTAGTTCTCGTCTGTGTCGTTGGGGTGTGGCTCCTCCTCGTCGTCGTACTCGGCGTCAGCGGCGGAGCCGTTCGGAGCGGGCAGTGCTCCGACCCAGCTCGGGGCGGATGCGGTTCCCGCGTCGGTGCTTGGTGTCAACGCGTCCTCGCGTTGTGCTTGCGCTCTTGGCGCGGCTCGTCGTTGATCTTCTGGTTGCGGGGAAAACTGTGGGTTGGCCTCCGTTGGTCTCTGTGTCTGCGTTGAGGCGGCTTCTTCCTGCGTCGTCGTTGTTCTGCGTTGTCCAGGCTGTGTCCTGGTGGTGACCTCTGTGTGCGTCGAGGTTGATCGTTGCTCGGTGCGTGGCCGTGGGGCGTTGTCTGCGTGTGGCGTCGTTGCTCTGGATGCGCTCATGTGGCGGCTTCTAAGTGGATTCGAAGGTTTTGGTGCTACTTGGTTAGGCGCTGGTTGCGCCCGTGTGGTGGCTTCGTCGTGGGTTGTATCGCCAGGTTCGGGTGGCGCCTTGGGTCGCGTCGTCGGAGTTGTCTCACCTCGGATGCGCTTTGGCTCTGATCGTCGTAGCGTTTGGATTTGCGCTGTAGGGGGTGGGCGTAGGGTGAGTTCTAGTCCACCGCACTGAATCGATGCTGTTCCAAGGCATAGGAAATCCATTCCCAGCAAGAGATCGTCTAGTACTTCTGGCATAATAAGGATGCATTTACTAACCAGGGCTTCTCCCAGCTGGATGGTTGCTCTCAGGGCTTGCGTCAGTTCTCGGCCGGTCCCGTCTGCTAGTTTGACGAAAGAGAGTACTGTGCGAAATTTCTTGCCGTCGTTGAGTTCTTTGGCTAGGCGCTCGCAAATGAAACTGTGCGAGGCCCCCGTATCCAAGGTAGCGGTGAGGGGTCGTCCCTCGACCGTAACCTGAACGCGGATACGGTTCTGATCCTGCCGGATCACGGGTGCTACTGTTGTTGGGCATTTGCTGGGATCCTCGAAAAGTTGCTTGATACTCCGCCCTTATCCGTTTTCCGGCGTCTCGTTCCTGCAGCATTCGATGGTTCGAATTCCCTGTCTGCCACAATCCCAACAGAACATGGTTCTGGGATTACGGCACTCGGCGACGTAGTGGCCATCCTGGCCGCAGTTTCGGTAGGCGGTGCTTACGCTGATGGTTCCCAGGGGTAAGGACTCGCGGCTCTGGCTAGGCGGTGGACTACGTCGGACCACGTCAGTTGTGGCCCCTCGGGGTCGGGGTGGCTGTGCGGCGTTGGGAGGAGTGTACCTTGGTTCCACTCTGGTCCGGCTTGTGCTGTATCCTCGGATGGGTCGGCCTCCACGGCTGCGGGCGACCTCGAAGTTGATCACCAGTTGTGTCAGTTCGGCCAAAGTCTTGAAATCTTGGCGACGGGTAAACATCTGGTATTCTGGCAGCATATTTTCGTATATACGCTCCAGTTCCTGCTCCGATGTAAATTCTGCCCGGCGCTTCTGTAGTCCGGGGTTAACACGGTATTCCTTGAAGGGTGTGTGTGCCTTCTGGTAGTGCGTACGAATTTCGTCGTTGAGCCGTTGGTAGTACCGGGGCGGCAGAAAGAATTCGAGAAATTCTCTCCGGACTTCGTTCCATGCTCGTCCCTGTAGGCCACTGGTACAGAACCAGTTCTCGGCCCGGCCAGTTAGGAGGATGCTGATGACATGGGACAGGTACTTCCGGTCGACCCGGTAAGTCTCTGCCCGCTCTTCCAGGTGCTCCATAAAGCTGAGGGGGTCGGAAGTGCCATCGAAAGACAGACCCCATTTGGTCATCTTAACTATGAGCGTCGAGCACATGTTCGCGTCGGACGGGGAGGCACTAGTGCGCGGGACTCCCTCGGATTTTCCTCGAGTCCCGGCGGACGGAGAAACACTGCGCGGTAATGCCAGGGTGTGGCTGGTGCTCGGAGCATCCATCGTTTTGTCGGTTTCGATTCGCAGTGGCGACAGCGCACCCGGAGGGTGCGTTACCATACCTATACTCAAGTTCTCCGAGTCGATCCTGAGTCGCGTCGGGGAGATCGGGCTGGCGTGCGAACGCGATAAGTCGCGCTCGTTGTTCGTCGACGGTACCGGCGCGGTCTAAGCCAAACTCGAGAAGAACTCGAGTTCCTGTTTCTTTCGATACGATATCCACGTGACGCCCATGTCCCTGCCAAGGTGGATTTACGTTCACAAATGTCGGTAGTAATACACAAGCACTTATAGTCGCGGCGTATCCCGTTCGTGGCTGCGTTGGTCGATGTTTGGGTAGATGCCGGCTTGCTTTATGATCTTAGCGGAGCTGTGGTCGTGTGGTTAGGGGTATCCTTGTTGATAATCCTTGGGTTGTTATCCTGGCGTTGTTATCCTTGCGTTGTTATCCCTGCTGCTAGGTGTTACTTTCCTTTCTGTGCTTCCTCGTTCGTACCGGGCGCTTCTGTCTGTCGTCGTCTGTGTGTGTGTCTTTTTTCTCTGTTTGTATTGGGCTCTGCTGCCCGATCTATGCTTGCCTATATTTCGCGTCGTGTGCGCCGACGTTTCCCCATGGTCTTTTCTGTTGCCATGCGGGTTTTTTTTCCCTGCGTTTGCACTAGCTTTTCTGCCCGACTTCACATTCCTGTTGCTATGCAAAATTTCTGTGTTGTCTCTGTCTCTGTGTACGTCAGCTCCCTGTCCGAAATTTTTCCCTGTTTCTGTGGCCACACGCTCCCTACTGTTTTCGTAACTAACCTCTAACTTCCTACCTATGTTTTTCTACTTGTGGGGCTTTAATCCACGATAAATGGTGTTATCCTTTTTATCCTGCGTAGTCCCTGTTCGGACGCCATCTGTAAGTATGCTTATCACGGGCCAGGATAAATACTCAGTCAGACCAGGATCCTCCACAAAAAAATATTTATTTTTGCGGGGACAGGCAGGAAAGGGGCCGATTGGCCGGACTTAGGCAGGGTTAGAGTGGCGGGAACGACCCGTAAAGGATCGCGGGGCGTGGCAGCGAGTCGGCAGGAGCAACCCCGTCGTCCGGGCGCCGGCTTCTGGCCGAGATCACTGCCCGCGAGGGAGGTGGCCTAGGGAACGCCCCGTCGACCGTAAGCGCTTCCCAACCAGCCACGAGGGCATCCGAGCCGGGTGCGGCCACGTCGTCCGTGCACCGCCCCTTGGGCCCGGAATCCCCAAGTGGAGCACGGCACCGTCGACCGGGCATCGTCTCCTGATCGGGAGAGGAAGGAGATGGCCGGGGAGGCCTCGGCGTTCGCGGCCCCGTCGACCGGCAGCCGTTTACGCCTTGGCCCCCGGGCTGGGGAAAGGCGCCGTGTCCAGGCTGGGTGGCGGCCTCGTCGGCCATGCACCGCCCCCTTGAGCCTGGAGATGCTCCCTTGAGTGGAAAACAGCCCCGTCGACCGGCAGCTGTCTCCGGGTCGGGAAAGGAAAGGCACGGCACTCAGGGCACTGGCGTTTGCAGCCCCGTCGACCGGCAGCCGTGTACGCCCGTGGCCCCGATGCCGAATTTGGGTCCGAAGGAGAAGGAGAAGCGGGGAGATTAAAATGAGGCGCAATGGTTTTCGTTATGGATCATACGATTTATTTAACTTGCGTCAACTTAAATTACCCTAATCTTTTGACCCTACGTCGCACGCACCGGTGATCCCACGCGGGGGTTGGCCCGAGGCCCAGCTCACCCAATTACTCCGACAACGTGGGGGCCAACCTATTCAGGGTGGCGGCCGCCCACGTGTCCATGTTGTGACTTCGCGTGGCGATCCTCGTGGTTATGTCTGCTGCGGCTCCGAGACTCCGTCTGCTTAGCTTGCCGGCCGGAAAAGAACTCTGTCTGCTTGGCTTACCGGTCGGAAAAGAACTCCACGTCCGCTCGGCTCGTCGGTTGAAAAAGAACTCTCCGTGGACGATAAGAGTCGCTGCCTGCAGCTTCTCTCTGCCGGTCGTCCCTCGTTGCCAGCGTTTTCGCCTCTGCCGACACGAAGCTTTAGCGTGCTTGCGTGGCAGCGTTGGCTTCGGCTGGGGTGTGTGCTGCTTGCGATCGGCCGTGAGCCCTCTCGCTCTCTCTCCTTGATCGGCCCTCTGGGCTGCGCAGCGTTCTGCCCTGCTGCGTTCTGCCATCCTGCTGCTCTGCCGGTATGTTCGGCCCTGCCGATGTGTTGGCTCTGCCGGTATGGCTCTGCCGTTGTGTTGGCTCTGCCGGTGTGTGGCTATGCCGGTGTGTGGCTCTGCCGGTATGCGTGGCTCTGCCGAGGGGTTGGCTCTGCCGGTGTGTGGCTCTGCCGGTGCGATTCTGCCGGTATGCTGGTATGCCAGCTCCGTAATGGTCCGGGCGATGGTACCGCTGTTGCTAAGCGGGCTTTTGTCGTCGACTGTACTCCGGTTCCTGTTGCTATGCGGCCGCTGTTGCTATGCGGCGGCTTTTGTCGTTGATCGGCCTGGGTGCTGGGTTCTGCGGTGTGTGCGTGCGACTAACTGTGCTCCTATCCATGAGGCCTGGCGGCCTAAGCCTAAACTATTTACATATGCCCTTCGTGGGTCTTATCGTTTCTCCTATGCTATGGTTAGTTAAATAATACTCCTTACTAGCTAACTTATTACGATACCCTTAATCCCAACTTAGACTAACTATTTACACTATTGCTTATTATTTACACTATTTACATACTTGTGAGGGCCAAATAGGGTCCTCACAATATTAACTACTATTAAAGT
The DNA here is from genome assembly GCA_008042575.1 of Drosophila watanabei. Classification (NCBI taxonomy): domain Eukaryota; kingdom Metazoa; phylum Arthropoda; class Insecta; order Diptera; family Drosophilidae; genus Drosophila; species Drosophila watanabei. The sequence continues at coordinate 3,334 of VNJS01012940.1, read as the reverse complement.
TGCTCACTTCTTCATTATATTATATAAAAAACTCAACAAAATCATAAAAAAACGTCGAGCAAATAAATATTTTTATTTCCTTATTTCTGTCTTAATAGCATTCAATTATCGAACTACAATAAAAATGTAAATACATTTAAATAACTATTAAGCAATCATAATGAATTGGTAAAGTATTAAAATTGAACCAAAACAAATAAGATAAATATCCTTATTTCTGTCTCAATACCATTCAATGATCGAACTACAATAGAAATGTAAATACATTTAAATAATTATTAAGCAATCATAATGGATTCGCAAAATATTAAAGTTTAACTAAAACAAATAAAAACCAATGTTGGAGCAGTATATTAAGTTTTATTGCTAGCTTAAGAAAAGATGAATGATGTAATTGAATATATGCAGCCGAACCAAATTGTACAAAAGCTTATCAGTCAAATCATAAACAACTCGGCTATGCTCAAGCTTGAGTGCAACTGATAAGCTTTTATGTTCGTGGCTATGCGGAGCTGTATGCTGCTCGGGAAGATTATTCGCCGATCGCTACTCAAAGCTGCTGGCAGCAATAAAATTTTGGAACCGACTTGCATTTCGTCATCTTCATCTTCGGAAATTCCCCAGCCGCTAGCCGCCAGTCTCTTTTATTTAAATTTAAAATAGTACAGTTTTCCGGGAAAACTCTCCCGGATTTTCATGGCGCCCGAACAGGGACTACGGCTAGCTTTTCATTAATTTTCGCGTCGGAAAAAACTAACAAAAAAACAGTGCACCTCTCGTCGTCTCGGCACTTGCTTAGTTTTTTTAATTGTTGGCGAAAAATCTAGCTGGTGGAATTCGGCGAAGCTGTTTGAATTGCTGGCAAAGGCAGTTGGATTCGGAAAGAAAAGTTATTGGAAAAACATGCCTAACAACCAGGTATTCAGTGCCAAAAATTAAAATTTGTAAGCACTATACTTTATTTGTGTATGTGTGCATTCTACATGATAATAATTCTTGGCACCTATTTATATTGGAAAAAATTATAAAACCCCAAATAAATAAAAATAAAAGTGAACTGCCTTTGACAAATTTGTGGTGTTAAATTTGTGCGAAAATTTGGAAATTTATGTGCGTTATATACATACGGTACAACTGCAAGAGTACAGCTACATCTACATATGTACATACATACCGGCGTTTCGCCGCCAAATTTCGATTCCCTTTTGTGCAGTTGCAGAGCAGTTATTTGTCTGCTATATATATACGGTGTCAGTGGTTCTATGTTGAACATAAACAGCACATCGTTTAATTTTTAGCGCCATATTCATCGGCAGTGACTTTCAAACTGTATATAGTCAAAAGTTCCTACAAAACTCGGCAGTGAATTTAAGCCTTGCTCACAGTTGTAAATTCATATATGTATTTGCCTGGACATTAATTCGGTTTTGATGGAAAGATTCAGCCTGGAGAAAATTGTAATACATTTGTTGGCATTTTTTGGCGGTGTTTGTGGGCATCTTTAACCCGTACGGGATCCACTTAAATAGCTTGGACAATTTATTTGGCAAACAAAATTCAACATTTGTGCATTGGTCGGCTTTGGTTAACGGCAAACACACATACAAACATATTTTGTGCATTTGGTGGTATTTCTGTGCACCTTTAACCCTTATACGAACCAATAAAGTTTTTTTGGAGGAATTTAAAATTTTTTAATTTACCAAAATTTTATAATTTGGATATCGTTGGAGATTTATTAAGCATTTTGAGCATTTTGAACAGAGATTTATTTAACTCTTGTGGCCGATTTATTTTATTTGGAATATTTTATTTATTTAAATTAACTTATAATGTCTGAAAAAGAAAAGGAAGTATCGTCAAAGCCTAATGCTAAACTAATATTGGCTATGCAAAAACACGACATGGTTATGAGTGATATTTAACGTATGAGAACGTTATTTGAGGAAAAAACTATTTCATTCGATAGGTTTCAAATGGAATACCGAATGCAACTTTTCGAAACATATTGCGAAAAACTGATGGATATCCAAGGAGACATCGATGTGCTAAATCCATTTAATGATTTAAGAGCGTCTGTTGAGGAGATGTGTATAATTACAAAAGCGTTATATCGGTCCGCAATGAGAGAAGTCGAGCCTCAGAGACTTAGTTAAGGTGATATTAGTGGTTATTCGTCCCAGTTACCAAAAATGAATTTACCCAAATTTAGTGGAAAACATTCCGACTACAAAAATTTCATAAGTCTTTTTGGGAGTTTAGTTTATAGCGACCCATCCTTAACAAACATAGAGAAATTTAACCATTTGCTAACATGTCTATCAGATGATGCATTAGGAACTGTGAAAGCTTTTCAAATTTCGGATCTAAATTATGAAAAGGCATTAGCTAGTCTAAAAAATGTATACGATAATAAATGTTTGATCTTTTTTGACACGATTTCTCAGCTGTTTGATCTCCCGCAAGTATCAAAACCCTCTGCGTCAGGCTTGAGGTCTCTGATAGATGAAATATTGGCCAATTATGCATCGTTACAGTCCTTGGGTAGTGAAAAGGAAATAAATAACGCAATTTTTATTCACAGAGCAATGTCTAAAGTAGATCACATAACAAAATCCCGATTTAAGGAACAGCTAGATTATAATACGTTGCCGACATGGTCTGATTGTGCAACTCAGTTGAATCGGCGATATCAACATTTATCTGCTGAGGAGTCAACTAAAAGTAAAGGGAAGCCTAATCAAGGTTCCAATAGGGGATATTCCAAATCGTCCTTTTCATGCACACAAACAGATCGCAGACCTGAATCAAAATGTCGATATTGCTCGGCGACAAACCATAGTTTAGGCAGTTGTCAACCTTTCATGGCTCTATCAGTGATCCAACGGTTCGATTTCACAAAACACAATCGGTTGTGCATTAATTGTCTGAATCCAGGTCATCCAGTCAAGAAGTGCAAAGCAACAAAGTGTCGCGTTTGCTCCAAGCCCCATAACACACTTCTTCACAGATACGGAGTACAGCAGCAACCAATTTCTTCGGGATCACTTCCTCAAGTGCAAGCCCAGGCTCCTTCGGTAGCATTCGATCATACCAATCAAGCCCATTCTTGTCATGTTGCAAGTAGCGACCAAGTTATTCTTGCTACGGCTGTCGTTAAGGTACGGGATAGATTTGGACACTTTCAATTAGCACGAGCTCTGTTAGACTCAGGGTCTCAAATAAACTTTATGGCGGACTTTATGGAGGACTTAGCACAGCGCTTGCGTTTACACAGGAAAGAATCCTATTTGAATATCACTACTGTAGGGAAGAACGACTCTGTAGTACGGCA
>VNJS01012937.1:0-12407 GCA_008042575.1 Drosophila watanabei | reverse complement strand
GCGAACGGCGAAGCGGCCAGCGCTAATGACACAAATCCGTCTGGACGTAGGGAAAACTCCTGTCCTCTCTCTCCTCTCCGCTAATTGCCTGAGTCACACTCGGCCCAGGCCTGGCCCGGGTCCTTCGTCTGGGTCAGTCAGGGGCACTTAGAGAGCGACCGGAATAAGCGGAAATGTGGAAGCAAGGAGTTTATGCAAAGCTAGTCGAATTACGAATTACCGGAAATTGCATATCTTCATGGACTGCCTAATGACCGGAGACGAGAATTAGGATCTGGATGGGTAATGGAAATGCGAGCAAGCAAGAGTGCTATCAAGGATCCGATCCATTCGACAGCAAACGGAGGAATCATTTTTAATGATTCACTTTGACTTGACATCTTAACTTTTCAAAGATCATTTTCATGTTCCATGTTTCTTATCTCCGGAATTCAGAGAAATTATAAAAATTCTTTGGAAATTAATAGAGATATCTAGCTGTTTCCTACTTTCTGTTAGGAAATTGGGTCATTATAGAAAAATATATAATGGTTTCAAGTTTACTCTTGTACATGTTGCTAATCTAAAGTATATAAAAAATTTTGTTAATCTCACAAAAAATAATTAATAATGAAATAATGGTTCCAAATGAAATTAACTAAAAATGGGCTCATCCTCATTTTAGCACAGATTTTGCTAATATTTTTAGGATTTTTAAAGGCGTTATAATCGTGAACTTTTTGTATATAATTTAAAATAAAAAATTCTTTAGGTTGTTAGAAAACTTAACATGTGTAACTTGTTTTATTTCTGACAAAAATTAAAGGTTGTTAAGTAAATAAAAGTATTAAAAAGTTTAAAGAACAAAAGAGATTAATAGGGAATCATTATTTTACACAATATTTTTGAGAATTTTAAATACAAATAACAGGGGCCGTAATCATTATCTGTTTATCTGTTATCTGATTATCTATTAATTTTTATATATTTCATTCAATTTAATTTATAAACTTTTAAGTTTTTTTCAATCACTCAAAGAATAATATTTATTATTGTAAGCGAAAAAATAACACAAAAAATAATCATTATTTTTTGAGCGATATTTTTTCGTTTCAAGTCGAATATCTTTTCGGAAATTTTTTTACATAACCCTATACAGTAAGTGAACCCGAGTCTAAAATAACATGGATAACCATTATTTACGGGCCCTGACAAATAATAATAATAAATAATATTTCTTGAATATTTACTTGAAAATTTTAATTCTTAAACCAAAATATTATAGGCAATGATAATTATTATTTCACTTCTTAATGTAAAGGTACAATTAATAATCTTAAATATTCGTTTTATATGGAACCTAATTCAAGGTATAGCATTTAACCCTTTACCATGTTGTTGGTATTTTATTTTCTTTCAAGTTAATATTATTAGAAATCAATTAAATTGTTTTAAGTTTGTAGAGTAATACTTCAATAAAAAATCTTTAAAACTTCAACACAAAATCTTTAAAACGACTAAATTAAAAAAGACTCGACTTCTTTAAAGTTATACTTAAATTTCTATCTATCTATATCTATTATATTTTATAAAAATATAAGTGTAAGCTATAAGCATATCTTTAAATACCCTTTTGAAATGCGGTTTAAGATCAGAAAAAATTAATAGTTCCCCTTCTGTGTTTCTTTTTTTTTCGATTCTGCACAAAACTGACCGTAATTTGAGATTTTTATCCTGGTCATCGATCCTTAGGACTCTTTAGGGTATCCGTTCCGTTCCGGTTCCCCTGCCTCTGCCCCTGCCCCTTCCCTGCATTAACCATACCCCCAAGCGATGTCCTCTTGCGGTTTCTGTCGGCCCGCTTTTGTCGCCAAGAAGCCGTAAACGGCGAGACAATAGCAAACAAATTGTAGAGCAGCAGCAGGACCCACAAAAACAGGCAATAATCATAACAATAATTTCCGAATTTCAAAAACTGCAGCGACACATGAACAGTCGGCGGTCGTCGCACCGCCACGGCCAGGTCATAAAACCCACGTTGGCATCTCCTGCCGCCGCCGATGCCGCTTTTGTTCCTCTCAGATCTCTCAGATGAGGCTGCGTCTCGGGGACAAAGTGTGATCACTTTTATGACTCGCCTGTGTGATGTCGCCCAAGAAACCAAGAAGAAGACAGGACAAGTGGCAACAAGTGACTGTGATCCGTTAGACGAATCCTGCCCATCCCACTCCACTGCCACTGCTCCTGCGTCACAGCCACTGCATCTCGAGCCTCTCTTTGCCGCTCAAGTGGCCCGCAGGCGACAGTCGCTTGGCGCCAGTTGAATTTGATGGTGCAATTTGTTGTGGCCCAGCCGAGTACGAGTACCGTTTAAAGGTTTTGATTAGCCCCGCCGACTTATCGCCGGGGCGGATCTCTTTCTGGAGACCTCTCTCTCCTCCGCTTCAAACGGTAGCCGCGAGATTTCGATGCTGGCCTCGACAACATCATGTACAAGATGCCGGCCGATTGCTGGATAAGCTACTGAACAGATGGAGGCTGATCGGGGCAGCAAGATATGGCTGGTTGTACTATATATCGAGCGGATATCAAAGGTTTGACACTCAAGTGGACGCTCTTTAAAATATTAATGATCAAGAAATGGTTAAAATACATAGGAACTGGGTCATTGGTTCTTTGTTTTAAATCTGTGGAAGAATAGTCAAGATTTATTAGTTATATTCTATATGTTTTTTTTTTGTATAAAAAATTTCTGTCTGAATTTCGAAGCTTGATGATATAAATAAAAAAGCAACTTGATCTTAGCTCTTAGCTTAGGTAGGAATATATAGCTTTTTATATTGCTGTTTCCGAACTTGTCAGTGTTATCATCTGTACACGTTTTCTTACTCATATTCAGCAATTTATTACCAAATTCAGCATTGTAAGCTTCACTTTGGAGCTACATTCCAGAGAGTTTTAACCCTATTTAGAGTTTTTTTTTATACTGTTTAATAATTTATATTAAGGTTTCTTCTAACTTTACAACTATTTAAATTGATTTAATATACATAATAGTGTCATAATTCGAGGTTTAAAAGATCACAAAAATATCGCTTTTGCCAGAAGACAAGTGCTTTGCTACATATTAGACTTTAAGATTTGCGATGCTATTAAAGAATTCATTTTAATTCTGCAACGTTTATACTTATTTTATAATTTCATTTCTTAGTTTAAATCAAATAAATCACAGAATGATTCTGTTTAAATTCAAAATTTTGCGATTATATTAAGCTATTATCAAATTAAAACAACGCACTTGAGTTGGTAAAGATGAAAAAGTTCAATGTTTTTAGCGCCTATAGTTTTACTAATACTACTACTAATAATATAGTAAATCACATTATTTCTAATCTCTAATACGAATTATTCAGAGCTCTCTTCAAGCTTTAAGAGAGGCACTCGATCTCTTTGGTGAGTATTTATGAATCCATTCAAAGTTAAAAATGTGCCTCAGCTTCCACATTTTTAGGGGAATTCAATCTCAGTGATCATTATTAGTTGGCGCATATCCAAAACGTTTTTCTATTCCATAAATATTACCAGCGATTAGGCGACTTCAAAGAGCGTCTCCCCAAAATTCTACCGGAGAAGGAATCCCATCCCATTCCCATTCCCATTAGGCGCTATCAGCGGCAGCAAGATGGGTGCCGTGCCCCCCTAGCTCCAGGGGGAGGAGGTCACCGAATCTCCGAGTCCCCCGCTCCCAAGAGAGCCATCTGAAAATGGCGTTTCCCATGACCAAGTAGGCAAGAGCGAGACAACGAACCGCTCGCTGATAAGCGACCAATGGCAAGGGATGAGCGAGAGCTACAGAGCTACACACGGCAGAGTGCGATCGAGAGAGAAGCCACCGACTGAAGCCACTTGAGCGGGAGAACAGGTCGAGCAACTACCTGAGGATCGGTGCGTGCGGGAGGGAAACCCATCCGACCGGATTCGGGCTGAATCGAGGTAGTGCCCGCTCCGAGCCACTGAGAGGCAGTCTCAACTTGAACAGCGAAGCGATCAGTTCGTTGTCGTCGTCGTCGTCATCGATTTCCCACGGATTGTCTAACAAATACAAAAGAAGTATAAATTAAGATCTAGTAAGGAGCTAGTGAAGAAGTGTCCAGAATGTTGACCTTACCCAACATCGCCGATCTGCGTTTGCAGCAGCAGATCGCCCACGAAATATACCGCCAGCAGATTATGCAACGTTTGCCGGGTAAGTGTGGTGCATTCCCCATCTCCGTTTTGCCGACGGCTAATTGATTTTTGGTTTCTTTTTTTGGTTTCATGAAGATCCCCTTTGCGGACTTCTGCCCAGCTTTGCCGGACACTTTGTGGCTCCACCGCCACCGCCGCCGCCGCCACAGCCCTCGCTGCCCGGTGATGTCGAGGCCAAACTGGAGAACAACGAACTGTGGCGACAGTTCCACAGCATAGGCACCGAGATGATCATCACCAAGAGTGGCAGGTTGGTACCTATCTGTTTGGCTTATCTCCCGCTGATAAGCCGCCTCCACCTCCTCCGGGGGCTTACTATCAGTCTTACGGTCGAAACGTGTCACTAACCGCCATCCATCCTCTGTGATCTCTGCTCTTTCCCCCTTAGACGCATGTTCCCCTCGATGCGTGTCTCTCTCAGCGGCTTGGAGGAGGAGGCCAGCTATTGCGTGCTCCTCGAGATGGTGCCCATCGGTGACTGCCGCTACAAGTTCTCCGGCTCGCAGTGGGTCCCAGCCGGTGGAGCCGAGCCCCAGAGTCCGCAGCGGATGTATCTGCATCCGGAGAGTCCAGCCACGGGCAAGCACTGGCAGTCCCAGGCGCTGCTCTTCAGCAAGGTGAAGCTAACGAACAACACGCTGGATAATAATGGTCATGTAAGTATTGAATAGAAAATTATAATTGTCTTAATTGAAAAGTAATATAAAGGAGATATTAAATCTACTGAAAACATGCGTAAAGGTATGCTTAAAAACAGGTTTGCCTATTTCGGAGATTCTTTATAAATTATTTCAAATCAAAAGAGTTTTTTGGGTACCTCTTCCGATTTTTGGCAGGAATAACTCCACTCTTTGTCTACTTGAGAAAAAAGATAAATATCCCCGATAACATTTCTGTTTTTCTGGGTTAAAATGTCAGAACAAGGCTACATACTATTTATATAAGTGATATGTGAGATGTCTGCCCTAAAAGATAAATGCACAGAGAACATCTTTAGTTGTTTTAGGTTAAGACATCAGTGGAACAATAATCTATATATTAATCATACAAGTGATATATGACATGGGAGACTGTGAAGATCTTGTTGCAAGAATTGGATATATAAATAGAAATAACGAACATATTATTCAGCACTTTGAAACCTTTAACTTATCTCTTATATCCTCTTCTTCCTTTACAGATCGTCTTGGCCAGCATGCACAAGTATCAGCCCCGCCTGCATGTCATACGCACCTCCGACCTGGGCCAGATCCCCTGGGCCCCCCAGCAGGCCTTTGTCTTCCCGGAGACGGAGTTTATCGCCGTTACGGCTTATCAGGTGTGTACCACATCTTCGAGATCCATAAAGAACGCTGTGATAACCAACTAATCCCTTGTCTTGCCTTTGCAGAATGACCGCATAACCAAGCTGAAGATCGACAACAATCCCTTTGCCAAGGGATTCCGTGAGTCGGGTCAGTCGCGATGCAAGCGGAAGATCAGTGATTCCCCTCCCCCAGCCTGCCAGCCAGAGGAGGAGCCCCTGGAGTCGCCGTTAGCCAAGCGGCTAAGACTGGTGGAGGAACTGCCGCCGCAGCATCATCTGCAGAATCAGAATCTTGTGCAGCATCGCTATCTGCTGGATACCCTGGAGGCCAATTTCTATGTGCCAGCGCCACCACTACGGCCACCGCCGCCGCAGCAGCAGCAGCAGCAGTCCGCCTTTGAGTATGCCAGGCACATTGCCGGCTATCCAAGTTGGGCCTACACACCGCCATCGCCGGCCTCCTCGGTCTCCTCATCATCGGCGGGCTCCACCAGCGGCGAGTCCGCTGCCGATGCCGACACCTTTGTGGATGTGGTGAGCACAACGGCTGCTCCCAGCGATGCTGCGGTGCCGCCGGCCAAACCCAAACGGAGCAGCTTCAGCATCTCGGACATATTGGGAAGCAGCGTGTCCATTTAGCGCGAGCGATGTGCTCCCATTTGGCGATCGGCATCGCTGCCTTGTACATTTAATTAGCGTTTAGTTGCCATAGTGTAGTGTCTAAGCTGAATTGTGATATTTTGCAGTTAATTAGGATTTCCAGGTATTTGTCTCTGCCATCAGTATTTATCGTATTTATTATGCAATTTTAATTGTTCGCATGATTTCGTAATGGATTTATTGTCTTTGGCATTTCATAAATGCGCGGCATAAATAAAATATCTGTTCAAATGTATTCACTCGTGGAATTTGCTTTGGAATGGGCCCAGTCAGAGACAGAGAGAGATTCCCCCGATCCGGGCTGCTTCCCACACTGGCTGACTGCCTGCCCATTGAATCCTGTTCCAGCAATTTGTGCGTTGCATGCTTCCATTTGCCTGCCTGTCGTCGTCGCCGAATACATAATTCGGACTCGGAGTCTGTTTCGGTTTCGATTTCATATCTCTGCGCATGCGAGGCATATGAAAACCAGTTCCTGTGTCCACTGTCGCCGCTCAAATCCCCAATCTCCACCTTCCTCCTCTTGAGAACCGAAGAACCCACCCGGCAACCGGCAAACGGCAGGCAACAACATGGACATGGGCTTATCAGCAGATCAGAGCGAGCCGCATCTTAAACGCTGGCGCCGGCGCCAAGTTAAATGCGCTGATTGAGCGCCACGATCCTGGCCAGGTTCCAGCCAGGTTCCGAGTCCCCGTTCCCCCATCCACGTGTAATTGATGTTTTCACATTGTAGTTGTTAGCGAAACTGTGGCCATTTACATGCAATTGTCCGGCTGTCCCATCACACATCTCTCCTCTGTCCATGCCAGGCGGAAACGAGGCGGTGCTCCTTTGATGCTGCGCTCCAGCCAGTCACAAGTGTTTGCCCCCAAAGAGAGCCCGGCTAGATGATTGGCCAACTTCGACGGTGGCATTTCGCTTCAGTTCGCGTTAAGAAACAATTGTTAAGAGTCCCCAAGAGGATGGAGCCCAATCGGACCCCAATCCCGGAGTACCCACACACGTAGCTGCAACCTGTTTTTCGGCCCATTCATGTTGCCGCTGGAAGTGTTTATGGGCTCCACATTAGCCACACTGCATATTCATGTTAAACGTCGCCAAAAGACTAACGACAACGTTTGGTCCATTGTGTTGTTGCCGCTGCCGCTGCCGTTGCCGTTCGCCTGAAAATTTATTGAATTCTCATTTGGGGGGGCCAGCAGCATCCGCCGCGAGAGAGAGAGTCCTTACTTGGAGGAGCCGCGGCCAGAGCCAGAGCCAGAGCTAACGTTCGCATGTCAGCGGCAAATGAGCTCCGCGACCCAAGCTCACTCGGCGAGATCTGCCAGCTGAGATAAGCTCCAGGTTCCCCTCGGCGGGCATGTGTAATTTCCTTGGAAATTAATGTTGCGGCGGCCGAAATGAAAGTCACGGGCAACATATTTCGCTGGCGACAATTTTATCGGCAGCACAATGAAATCATTTGGAGCCCCCAGCGACGACGCCGGCGATATTATGTCTTTCCCAAAGTTTGACAGCCCCAAATACTCACATACGTATGCTCGGCGCTCGCTCTGAATGCTAGGAGGAGGCTCTTTATTTGCAAGTCCAGCTTACAGAGTTGATAGATATTCCTTCGCTGGTAATGATGATCCTTAAAGTGGCAATAGAAGTAGATAGTCCGAGAAATTATCTAGAAGACCATGTCGCCGGTGCGTACGTGTTTGCGACGGGCCCAGTGGTTGGGATTCTTAAACTCCACCAGGCGGGTCAAATCAAAGCCAGCCGGCACTATAATCGGCTTCTTGGCTCCGTCCAACAATTTGGTGTCCTTCGGTGGTGCTGCCTGAACTGGCATATTCTGGAAGGGCGACACATACTCCTCAACGGGCTTTACACTTGTGACGGGAGCCATAATGGTCTGGAATAGGAACATAAACTTTCTTCAAGCAAAATCTTCCTGAGAATGAAGGACTTACTTTAGCTGGTTCCACCACAGGCTGGACAACAGCATCTTCGTGGTTTTTAGGAACTGTCTCGGTCGAATCTTGCTTGAAATAGGCATCCAGTGCCACCGAGAACTCGCGTAGACGCGAACGCTTGTTCTCATTGGAATTCTGTTGCCCAACCCAGATCTCGGTAAAGGCGTTCCTATGCTTGACCTGCGACTTCGAGTCAGAGGTCAGGCAGTCCTTCAGGTTCAGTGGTGGCGAGTCCATGTCGAAGAGCTCCTCGTTGGGCACCTGTTTCGAGGGGAGCTCCGGCACCTTCCTAGGGCACATGGGCAAGGGCTCCTCGGTGCGAACCAGCGGCGAGACCACAAACTTCTTGAGTGTCTTGAAGCGCCCCATCTGCTGCTGGGTACCGTTGTTGGCGGACACACCGTCGCAAGCGGACGAATCGCTGGAAAACTCGCTCTTTTGACCACTAGATTTTGCCTTCGGGGTGCCAAACAAGGTCTTCGAGGGCGTCGTGGGGGTCTGTGGCTCGATCTGCTTCGGGATTATGCTAGTAATGCGAACTAATGTAGTAAAGATCTACCGCCACTTACCGAATAGTCATCCTCCAATGACCCAGAAGTCTCGTGCTCCGACATTCCTGCGGCGCTGTCGCAATCGCTTGCCAGCGACGACTTCCAGGAAGCGCTTCTTAGATCTTCCTGATGCGAGAACTCGCTGTCGTTGAAGGAGTGGAAGGAGTCACTGTCCTCGCTATCAGAGGCACCACCACCAGGAAGAAGGCTCATTTTTATTGCAGTTTGCACTTATTTGCAGTCAACTGAAAATTATTTTGTCTCAATGGCGCAAAAGTCAAAGTGACAATTGGCCAAGGATGGCAACTCGATCGAAAGCTGTGTTCTAATGTGTTTACACTTCCCCAACATATGCTTTTACGGCAAATTTAAAAAATGAAATGTGAGAAAAAAAGAGATATAAGTTTAAAATTGCTATAACTAATTACATCAATAATATTTTTAAGGCTTACGATTTTGTATTGTTTTGCATTTGTTTTATTTTGTGCAATTGTGCTGCTGGTTTTTATTGTATTTCAACGATATTATTGTTTGCAAAGGCAGTGTTAAAATAATAAAAATATATTTTAAGCTAAAAGAAAATGTTTTTAGAGATATTAAAAACTCTAAATATAAACAAATATGCCTCTTGGGGAGTTTATTTATCATCAACAGTGCTAATATTTTTATTTTATTTTAAGTATCGATAGAAAAGCTTATATTAGTGTAAACGCTCAATTAGGTGCATGCATAAAGAATGCGCTTCAACTAGTGTAATCACTCAATTAGCGCGTGCCTTGCGATTAAATTGGCAGCCCTGCCGAAGCTCCGTTATAAAATGGCGCGTAGTTATTTCGCATTTGATTTTGTGGTTTGCTCCCGGAGACAACACAAGTATGCAAATAGTTAGCCTGAGACAATGCTGCTGCATTTTGCACTCAATAGACTTGTAAACAAAGCAGAGACAATGCCAGAGGGTTCTCTGCAAAGGATGCGTACTTGACGACGGCCATTGTGCTCCGATATTAATTGTTCCCCTTTCGAGTATTTTCGAAACTGATCCCTAGATTTGCCTATATGATCATCATATATGCACGCAGGGATGCACCTTCCCATGGCTACTATTGTAGCACTGTAGTGGACCTGCTTATGTGGGTGATTTTCATTATCCTCTAATTGTTTGTGCCATTGTTCACGCGATAGGTTTGAGAAATTACACGCTTTGTTAATTGTGCCAGCCCAAAAAGGGACGCCTCGTCGTCCCTCACATGACCACGGACTAGCCCAAGCCCTCATGTGAGCCCATTTGCATAAACTGCTTTTACGGCCCTTTGTTGGCCGCCTCGGCTCTGGTGGTGGGTTTGTGTTCTGCTCTAGTTTAAAACCCCAGCTTAGCCGCAAACACTTGAGCTGGGCAGGGCAGAAGGAACGGCTGGAATGGCTGGCCGATGCAGGTCGATTCTGGGTCGGTGCATCCGCTTTTATGGCTTGGCCCCGGCGACACGGAAACCTTTCTTTGCCACGCTTTGTTGCATTCTCCTCGCGACCAATATATTTGCATTGGCCAACAATAAAAACTCAAGTATCGGGCCATTGTTGCCATCTTGTTTGGCTAACGCCGGGCGCAGCCTGAACCGAACTTAACTGAGGCTCGGAAATGGGCTCAGACGGATGCGAAGGATGCCAGGGATTTGTAATCTTCGGTTTCCTCTAAATCCCTTAAATGAACTCTTTCAGAAAGATGCTCAAGATCTGTTTGAAAAAGTAGTAGTATATTAATAATTTCCCTTTTTAATCTAACTTATATATACTTTTAGTAACGATATCCAATGGCTGGATCCCCTCCCAAATCAAACCCCAAAGTGGCAGCCACGCGTGCGCTGCCTAAAATGCTTTTCCCACTCATTAACGCCGCCAGTTGCAGCACTACCCATTCCCCTCCTCTAATAACTAATTAACTTTCGTTTAGGAAGCAATTTTCCCCTTTTATTTTTATTTTTTTTTTTGGTTCCCCAAAATTCGTGTTTACACAACAGAAATGCTGCTCGACAAAGTGTATCTAATTTCATAAAATAACAACAGAAAAAAAAGAGGCAACTTGCAGCGGCAACAAATGTGGCAGCGTAAAAAGCAACAGCCAGAGTGCATTAATTATCCGGAGAGACCTGCGACATCTGCCGCGGATGGAAGCGGGGTCGGGGGACTGACTCCATGGAGGAGGATCCGAGGAGTATGGCCATTTAATGAGGCATTCATTGCACTCACAACCTTGCGCTGTCAACACACGCACTCGCACACACACGGCCGACATCTGTCACCCGTTCTAGCCCCGGCATGGTATGGGATTCGGTGTGGGACAGCAGTCTCAATCCCCTATAAAACCGCAGGCCTCCGGATCGGAACCGATCCCCAGAGACACCCGGAGACAGCCAAACAAACGGCAACTATTTCAAATCGATTTGGTGCACTGATAAAATTAACTATAGATTGGTTACTTGATTAATTTGTATTGAAATTTTGGGTTTTTCAAAACTTTAATCTAAGAATTGTAATTATTTCATATTTGTATTATGTTTTAAAAATAAAAGGGCATTTATTGTAACTTTTTTCATTAATGTGTTAGAGCATTTATAAGAAACGAAATAATTATTGCACTTATAAAAAACGTACAAATTAATGCAATTTTATTAAAAAATCAATAAAACTATGAAACAATTTTTATAAATGCATTTATAAAGAACGTAAATATTTAAAGATATTTTTATTTTTAATTTCTTTAAGTTAAATAAGGCTTAAAATGATTATTGTATATTGTCAATAGGTAAATTTAATAAAGATCAGTTTGTTTCTGGCAATATTAGATTAAGAATTTATTGGGAGTTTCCTAAACGTTTTTTATTTTTAAAACATTATTATTTATATTCATATTTATTTTAAATTTCAAAGCCTTAACATACTTAGTTATTGGCTAACTTTAAGGAAGTTTTAAATAAAAATGTCTTATGTGGATTTCTTTTTACAGATAAGCTCAACTTTTAGTGACATTAATATTTAAGGATTGTAATTTATGAAAAGACTTCTTTTTTTTTTTTAAATTGTTTAAGCCCAAAAGTATATTTTCCAGTACCGTTCAATATCTTACCAATTTCCACCGATTTATATAGATTTCAGAGAGATACTTTCGTTACAGTGTGGTAAATTGATTCGAGCGTGTTTGTTTTTCCGATTGCTGGGCGGGCAGCGGCGTCTGCACCGCCCCTGGCCAGCCAGCCCCTGCAGCCCCTGCAGCCAGCCATCAGGGGCCATCAAGGGCCGACGGGAACGAGACGTGGGTGGTGACGCATGTCATCGTAAACTTCATCATTGGCTCCGTTCGTTCGGCCAATTTGTGGCAGCTCCTCGGCGACTTACATAACGAATCGTCTATTTTCTTTGGCTTCGTCTCAGTCTCTGCCCATTTCATAAATATCAGAGGGTTCCAGTTGCAGTAGGCGAGTCGGACCCGAGGTCTCTGGGGTAGCATCCGAAGCATCCGAAGCATCCGAGATCGGAGATGCGAGGGCTGCAACCGAATTTCATGCCTTGTCGAGCTATTTAATTGCAAACAAATTATGTTCTAGCCAGTCGCATCTCTGTGTGGCTAATGGATGCGGATGCTGATGCCGAGCCGATGTTACCGTTGCCCTCTGATGATGTTGTCGAAACCCGAACGTTTATCTT
>VNJS01012936.1:0-19469 GCA_008042575.1 Drosophila watanabei | reverse complement strand
CGTGTCTTTTCTTGCGTTTGTCAATTGCGTCTCAGCAAGTGAAAAATCTAGAAGCTGAATCAAATTTTTAAGGAGAATCAAGTTTAAATTACAACAAACATTTATGAGGTAAGTGTTCCAAAGTATTAACATAATGGTCAGTGAAAAAATAGTTTTTTACCAGCGTAAAATAAAAAAAAAATAATAAAATAAATAAAAATGTTTATTTTTTCTAGATGCCATTGGTCATACTGCCTCATCCGAGCCACCTAACGAAGATCTTTGTGTGTAAAGAACTCGGACGCGCTGCAAGGAAAAAATGAACGAAGGAAAAAAAGGCAGAAGCATTGACAGAAGGAAAAGAAAAATTTAGTTTTAAACTATTATTATTAGTATTATTATTACTTTTGATTTTATATGATAATAAAAAATTATTACATTTAAAAAATATTTTATTGACTATTGATGAATTGTTGATAAATTTGATGATGAATTGTTGATGAATTGTTGATGAATTGTTGATGAATTGTTGATGAATTGTTGATGAATTGTTGATGAATTGTTGATGAATTTGTTGATGAATTGTTGATGAATTGTTGATGAATTGTTGATGAATTTGTTGATGAATTGTTGATGAAAAGTTGATGAATTTTTGGCATAAGTGTTGATGAATTTTGGTCTAAAATGTTGATGAAAAGTTGATGAAAAGATGATGAATTTTTGTTGATGAATTTCGCGGACATGCCCATACAAAATTCATCAGTAAATTTGTATGGAAATTCATCAACTTTTCATCAACAACACCGCCATATGCGTTGATGAATTACTGATGAATGGTACTGCAGGGATTTGCCTCCATTGCCATCTACCATTTATCCTGCACACACACACACACAAACACACCGAAATACACACGCATATATGTGTGTATGTATATACACATAGAAAGACTACATATACATATATAGAACACATAGACATCATACAATAACATCGTGGCGCACACAGGCATTCCAGGATCCTCTCTACATTCGCCGCTGGAGGTCCTGGCCACATGCGGGCAGCCTGTCCTCCTGCCGAGTCCGGAGTCCTTAGTCCTGTGTATGTGTGAGTGCTTCGTCCTCCTGATTTGCTTGCACATTTAAACGACATTTAATCAATGCTGCCAGCCGTTGCATAAACCGCACGCAAAAGCCTCCAAACTATTTCCACACACAAATGCACTCAAAGAAAAGTTGAAATCAAGAGAATTAAGCAGAAAAAATAAGCAAAAAATAAGCAAGAATAAAGCATGAAAAATATCGAATAAACAAATTGTAAAGAGAGAAATTTATATTCTTTTTGAAGCTAAAATCAACTGTAAAGAGATAAGGTAACACTAAGAACTATCATATGTAAATATCGATAAGAACATAAGCACACGATATACTGTTATCGCCCAGATACGATCGAGAAGAGTACGATCACTAATAAACGAGCACGTGAAAAATAACAAAATAAGGAGTTTAACACAACATATAATTTTACCAACTCTAACCAAATTCTTTTAGTTATCTTCTTAAAATCCTAGTCACCAAATATTTCTCTCAGTGCCTGGCAAACTGTTGCACAAACGGAGAAGCAAGAACAAGGCAACTATTGTTGAGCCACAGGAATGGACTAATTGATAACCTCAACGGGAGATGCGAAGCCATGAATGTTGTTACTCAGGTCAGATGCGGCGTCATAATCACAACGGTAATTTGTCCAACAGTTTTGTGGCATTGTCTTTTGGCCAAAACACAAAAGCCAAAAGCCAACATGCAATATATATTTGTTAGCCTAATGGAAATTATTCATTATTGTTAGTGCCTTCAAAAAATTAGCATGACAAAATGGTTCACACCTTGATTAAGTAGTTTGTAAGCCAGAAAACAAATACAAAACATTCAATGTTACCAAATTGGTACAAAAGAGATTATATTTACATCAAAAACTAAGACATTATGGTGTCATTTGTGGTGAGAATGTATTAGCAGTCCATTAGGCATTAGGTGGCATAACAATTTGCACCTTGATTGATTATATTAACTGCTAATGATAATCGACAAACATGTCGATATATTAATAAGATGCGTAGCTCCACAAGTGACTCATTATTCTTGATTATATTAGTTACTAAGGAAAATCTATAAATAAATGCAGATTAGAAAAGCCTTTTATTCGTTGTTCTTGATTTTATTAACTTTACATATCAAAAAGAACTTTAAATTAAAGACAATATAAGTAATAAGATAGCTAACGCCTCACTTTTAATGGTTTACAATAAATTTCTCAATTTCTCCTGCTTCCTTTTCAGATATTTATATAGATATATATATGGATTTACAAATTAATTAACTGTTCGTGCCCAGTAACTAATATGCTGGACCTGTTAATCAGATTCTCTGTTAATCAGTCTGATTTTCTCACTGACCAGCAATTGTTGCTTTTCCCTCTCTCTCTCTCTCTCTCTCTGAATCCAACTCGGATATTATTCTTAATGCGTTCTGGGTTTTCGTTTCTGTTTTCGCACGTTTTTTTTGCTTTTGAGATTTAATTAAATGTCACTTTGATCGAAATAACCTTGCGTACTGTGCGTAATGTGTGTGTGTTATGTGTGTGTGTGTGATGTGTGGGTGTATGTAAACAAGCCTGTGCACAATTTGATCCAATAATCACACGCAGCAAGACTCCCCCCAAAACATTCCCTCTTTTTCCTGCTTCTTTAATAGCCAGGAGGCCTCCATAGAGATGGCACATAAGTATCGATATATCATCTATCGAAACGATCGATGATTTGTAATAATTTGTAGGTAAATAAGTGTAATGTATGTGAATGTGTGAATATAAATCGTTAACATTTTTAATATAAATATTTATGTAAAAATCGATAAGTGTTCGATATAAATATTGATTGATTTAGACATATTAATTAATATATTTTATTATAAGATGGAATATTCTAAAATTAATCAATGAATTAAATAAACGAAAAATTTTATAAGCTTTTGATGTAAATGGTTGACTAAGAAGACATTTTTTCCGATAAAATATTTATGAAAAATCGATAAGTGTTCGATATAAATATTGATTAATTCATACATATTAAATTATATATTATAAAAATATAATATATATAAAAAAATGTATAAATTAAATTTTTTAACAATTTTATGAGTTTTCGATGTAAATGGCTGACTAAGAAGACATTTTTTTTTTTTTTGATAAAAAATATTTGCCATTTTCGATATACGATACATTTCCCAAAAAAATCCCTTCTTCTCGATATATTTATGCCCATCCCTAGGCCAAAAGTCCTGCGGTGATTTTTCGGAGGCAGAAAGGGCGGCAGAGGCGCAGAGAAAGTGGGGGAAGCGGAAGAAGAGGAGAATAAAGAGCTGAGTGATGAAGAGAGAGGGGGGGAGCAGGAGGTGGGGACAGCCCGCAGTTGAGGCCCAGGCAAGCGTAAGCAATGCAATTAATTATAAAAGAAATGAAAACAAAAGCAGCGCGCCAAATTGATTCATACACGCTCACTCACACGCACACAAGCACACAGCACACAGGAGGCGCACTTGTGGAGAGCCCAAGCACACACACGCACGCACACACTCAAGCAAACATATGGCATATGTAAAGAAGTGTTGCATGCTTTTAGGCGGCGCTCACTCATAAATTGGCACAGCAGCAGCAGTTTGAAAGTACCCCCCCTCTAACCGAGCTCCCCTGCCGCACCCACAACCTGACCCACTCGCACTCCCCCGCTTGCGCCCCTGGCCACTCCCTTAGGCCGCGTTGCCTGGCTTTACGATCTTTCAAAAAGGGATTTTTCGCTGTGCAGAGAAAAAAACAAATGCAGAGAGAGAGAGAGAGTGTGAGTCTCAAGTACCTGGAAATTAATATGTATTTGTTTTTAGCTTTTGTAGCCAAGCGAAAGCACCTTCTTTTGATTTGAAGCCAATTAAATGGGCGTCCGAAAGCAGGCTATGAAATATTTAAAGAGCTGCTTTGTGGGTTATAGCCTACTTTTCAGTGGCAAGGCTTTAATTTTATATCTGCTTTTACTTATTTAATTTTATTATATTGTATTTTAGTTGATTTATTTGTTTTGAATTTAATCAGAAAATTTAGAAAAATGTATTGCCTACTTTTTGAGACTTTTTAATGAGATTTTAAAGCTTAAAGTTCATTAAAATCTGAGTTACGGGCTTCTAAGCCTCAAGATTTCATCCCCTTTCTTCTAAAAGTAATGCAATTAATTCTTGAAATAGCATTTCTTATTAATTAATTTAAATTCTTTTAAATCAGTAAAATATTTTGCATACTTTTTGACACTTTTTAAAGAGATTTTAAATCTTAGATTTCTGTTAAGGCTTCTAAACTTCAGGATTTGTTATTGTTTCTTTCGAAAGCCACTAATTAATTTTTTTTTTTAATTAATTTCCATTAAAAGCTATTAATTATCTTGACGTTTTCTTAGTTTTAGCCAAAAAGTATGCAATGCACTTCATGCCAGGACCTCATGCACTTCGAGGACAAGGATTTTTTGGCCTGTTTTTGTGTGTGTGAGTGAGTGAGTGTTTGCCAAATTGGTTGGGGTGAAGAGCAGCGGAAAAGGGTGCGTAATGCCAGCGGAGAGAGGGATGGGTGAGGGATGGGTGGCTTCTGTTGGCGGAAGGTGCGTAGTCCTTGCCCCTCCATGTGTGTGTGTGTGCGAGAGCCTTCGTGTAAGCGTGCTGCCATCATTATGAGAGGTTATGTTTATTTAATGAACTGTTTCCCCAGCGGGGCCCAGGCGCAAACAGTAGGCAAGGTCACTGAGCGAGTGAGCCATACCACCCACCAGCACCACCCAGCCCATAAATAACAATCAGCCACTCGAAAACATAATCAAACATATATTTACCGACCGTCAACAGCCTGGGAGCATTTCTCAAAAATAAAGGCAACCCAAAAATGGCCATTATAAAGACTACACAGATTATTACAGAACGGGAGGTCGATGGTTTATATTGTTCGAAAGAAAAATCAGTTAAGACGAAGGCAATTACGAAAAGTTCTTCTTATTGATTGGCGATAAAAAGCTGGGGTAAAAAAAAAAAAAGAAAAAATACAGCAGAAAGGATACAAACATCAGGAGCAGGAGCAGGACGGGGAGCTGCTCCCTCAATTGAATTTCAGGCAAATTTATGGCACTTTATCATAAGCCCGAGACGGAAAACAGGAAAACAAGTAACTCACTCAACTCTTCTTTTTTCTGCCTTCGAATCGCAGTCATTAAACTTGGTTAACTGCCTTAACCCATTGTAGAGCCCAGGTTGGCCCGGAGTGTGATCGTAAAACTTTTATTGCCAACTCCCGGACCCACTCCGGACCCACGGACTCACGCCCCATGGCTTTCAATAAGGCACTTGACTTGGGTCTCGGATGCCGGAACAGACATCAATTATTAAGCATCGTAAAATTATGAACGAGCCCGGCTAGATAACAAGTTGTACGAAAAATAAATATATAAAACAAACAGCAGCTTTTCTTGCTTAATTCGGATGGGTGAGCTTAGCTTAAAGGTAACATTTAGCTTGTTCAATTTTAAATTAATAAATATAAAATTGCTAGACAAGACCTTGGGGTTTGTTAGTTTTGTGTATTATTTAATATAAATACAATTAAATAAAGCTACAAGTAAGCAAGGAGTTTGGATATTTTGTTTAAATATATAACCAAATTAGTAAAATTTAAGTTAGGTAAAAATTATATGCATCGTGATTAAAAGCGCTGCCTTTTTGCTGCTTGCTTATGTAGTTAAATATAAAACTTTACTATATATTTTCAATCTTTTTTATGTAACGTATTATTTATAAAATGCAGAATATATATATATAATTTCTTAATTTTATTTTAGCACAAGAAAACTTAAATTACCAAATTAATCCCATTAATGCTCAAAACTTATTTTAATATAAAATAAACTCAAAAACTAAATAAGTTTATATTAAAATAATTTATTATTATTAATATAATAGTATTAATTTAAATAAAAGTGTAAATTATTTTAAATAAAGTACAACATAATTTTAAAAAATGTTTATGCACTGCAAGAACAAAAATAATATAGTTTAAGGTGTCTTAAGAAACAATTTAAGCTTAACACAATTTTTTAAACAAAGTAAAATATTTCTCTAATTTATTTAAGCAGTAAAATATTTTATATTCAATATTAAATAATTTAATACTTTTCATTTAAGCTTTGCAAGACTTAAATTTATTAATTGGAAGTGTGTTAAAACCCGCAAAATTCTCAAAACCAACTTTAAGACAAATTGGTGAGTAAAATATTCAATAAATTTATATATTTCAATATTTATTTACTTAAAATAATATAAATAAAATGGAGAATAATTTAAAAATTTGAATTAAATCATACCAAACTTTAATTTCTCATCTAAAGATGTGTTTAAATAATAATATTTAATATTTAATATTTTTTTATATCAAGTTTAAAGATTTTTATTAATTCAAAACTTAAAGAGCTGTTTGCTATACTAAAAACAAAACCTTTAAATTTAAATTCTGAAGAAGAAAAAAATATTCTAAAATTACTTACAAGTTTTATTATTCATCTGTTCATTTATTATTATTATTATTACTAAAAAGTTTTATTATTTATCTGTTCATTTATTAATTTTAAATACCTCTCTTTTTCTGCATTTTGAGTTCCTATAACCCCAAAAAAATGTTCCCCCTTAAACATTTTAACACATTTAAAGTCGTTATAAACCATTAAGCCCCGTTAATTTATTTAAAAAGCGTCACTTAATGTTAAACAAACCCATTAAGAGTGCCTAAGAGAAACTTTTTGGCCAAGTTAAGGGCACGCATGCCGCTCGCTTATTAAATTGAAGGCATAAATTCCCCCAAAGATCAGTTTTCCATCGGAAGAGAGGTTTCCTCCTCCTCCATCGCAGGCTCAATTTTAATTTTTTTTTTCTCGGTTTTGCATCAGTTTCAAAATGAATTTCCTCTCTCCATCCTTGAACCAATTTCCCCCCTCCAATGCCTCTTTCCCGTTACATTTTCTGGTTAAAATCTGAGCGTGCGAGTCAGCGAGAGTCTAAGCCGAGCGAGCGAGCATCGCACATCATCATTCGGCGGCCATTTTCTGTGGCAGTTTAATTAAATTTGCCGCACGCCTCGGTCCTGAGCCTCATTAATAATGCAGAGGACATGTTCCCAAGTCCCGCCCATTATCCTTTAGCCAGGACACGCTCTTCTTCTCTCTCTCTCTCTCTCTCTCTCGACTGTCCACACTTGTGTTCCAGCGGGCCATTTCTCGCAACTTTCCCTCGGAGATTTTTCGGCCAAGTCCCCGCGTGTCGCCTCACTTTTCTCTTGGGAGAAATCAGCAACTTTTCTGAAAAAAAACTAAAACGATGTCGGGAACGCCGCCATCCTTTTCCCTCCCCTCCCCTCCCTCTCCCCCGCGGGCGCTTAATGGTCCTGACTGCAAATGTAATGACATTTATAATCGAAATCTTTCATTAAATTAAGAACAATGTTTGCGGGCAGCGAGTGTGTGTGGAGAGAGCGTGTAGAGCGACAGAGAGAGAGAGAGGGGGAAATTCAGCAAGTGTCTGCGCGACAGAGACGGATATAGTGCTACTTACACACACATTAACATACATAATTACAAATTAATTAGCGAACATGAATTGCAAGGTCAGAGCGAGAGCGAGAGAGAGTGAGAGAGGAAGGGGAGAGAGAGCGCGCACACTACCGCAAAAACTATGTCGCAATTTTCCGCAGAAAATAAAAAATGCATGACAGTGTACTTGTTGAGGGGGAAAAACACAAAAAAATACAACAAAAATACGAAAAAAATACGGAAAATACGAGGGAGCTTGGGAAATTCAGCACAAATATCTGTTATTGACTACGAGCTTAATTAAACTGATATTACGAGGTGAGGTCATGCTATTTTTTTATCTCTTTAAAAAGAAATATTATATATAAATGATTAAAATATTTTATTTAAAGTGCAGAATAATTTTATAATTACATTTAAGTTACGCAAAATGTAAATTACTTAATTAAGGGAGGATACAAAAAATACGATTAATGGCATTAAAGCACCACAAAACTTTAATTAGTTAATTAAAAGTATGTTAAGCATATAATTGATTCTGTAAACAATTGTTAATATAATTGTTTGCTGTAAGATAAGTACATTTTGATAGATTGATGATGATGTAAATATATAAAGAATTATTTTTTTATGTCAAAGACTACTTTTAAGTTATATTTATAACTGGGAAATATTTATTTAATTAATTTTAAGCCGCTCAAAACATCAATTACATCCGTTCAAAAATTTTAAAAATATTATTAATTTTTTACACAAACTGTAATTATTTTTTATTACTACCAAAAAGTTTATTATCACGTTTTAGCACCATAAAACTTAAATTAGTTTAATAAAGATGTGTTAAAATATTTATTTTAGCTAATTTTAATATTATATTTTACCATTAACATTTTTTTCAAAAGCGTTTTAAGTCTCTAAAAGCTTAAATTTCTTAATTAAATTTCTACCAAAATTTCTTTAATGCGAAAAATTTTTCAAAAGCGTTTTAAGTCTCTAAAAGCTTAAATTTCTTAATTAAATGTATACCAAAATTTCTTTAATGCCAAAAATTTCGTTTAAAAATTTTTTGCAATTAAAAATTTAATTTACAATTTTTTTATACCCTCAAAACATAAATTATTTCATTTAAAGTGTGTATATTTAATGCTCAAAACTAATTTACCAAATATTTTTGTTTATCAAAATTATTAAATAAATGTTAAATAATTAAGATATCAAAGAGCTATTTTTCAATAGTAAAAACATATTTTAATTTTTTATTTTCAACAGGAAACAAAATTTTTTAAATAAAATAAATACTTTTATAAATATATTTCTTTATTTCCTGACTCAAAATCTTTCTGTTTTTTTAACTAATTATTATTTTTTTCAAGTGCATAGACAACGGCATGACCAAGTAACTGGACCACGCCCCCAAGAACCTCATCCGATTCGGATTCAGAATCCGATTCCGCCTCGCCTTTCCGCTTTCCGTTCCAAATGGCGGCAGTGTCGAGGCGGCTGTCGTTTCCGGCGTAATTCGCAAACTTTTTTTTTATTTTTTCTCTCATTACCCACACACAAAAAATATAAGAGAAAAAAACTCAGATAGACGCACTCGCACTTGCACACGCACACACGCACAGCTGGCGAACATGGCAAACAGATAATATAATGTACATATAGCGAGAGAGAGAGAGAGGAGAGGCAAGATAAAAATATTATGTTGTTCCAGTGAAATATGACACTCTCATGTATTCGCAATTATTTTCGCTATTCATTCGGGAGGAGTTGTGCAGGAGGAGAAGCAGCAGGAGCAGCGCTGAAAAGGACATTCACAACGAGGAGAATCCCGACAGCATCGCCTGTCACAGATCCCTATCAACGGCAGCAGCAGCGGAAAGTTGCCTCAGTACAGTTACAGTACACCCTATACATTATACACTATACACACTATGCACACTATACACACTTTTTACACTTTATACACTATACACACTTTACACACAGTTGGCAATTGAAGCCAAACTTTCGCTTTTTCTTTGCCGGAAATTGGTCCTCTATAAAATCAGCTGTCACCTGCTGCTACTGATTATGATGCTCCTCATCTCATCCCTCATCTACCCATTTTATCAGATTTTTCCCAGATTTTTCTCCAGATTTTCCTCTGATGCAGCCATTGATGAGCTGTCCTGTTTCCACTGATTGGTTAGATTGCAAAAGCTCAATGGGTCATCGAATGCCTTTAAGCTAAGCTATAAATTGCAAAAAAAGTAACTAAATTTATTTACCTACAACAACTACTAAGAAATAGTTTTTTTTTAATTATAAATAAAGCAAATAACTAAATTTTTGTAATATATAAAAATATATATGCTTAAACAATTATATTATTATTTTTTAGAAAAGTTAACCGATGAAAAAAATAGTCTTCAGACCTTAAATAACTTAAGACAATTAAAAAATTCAAATTAATTTAATAAAATTAACTTACTACCCAACCATAAATAATATATTCATTTTACAGTTCTTAAGGTAAAGATAGATAAATATTTTTATTAAAAATAAAAGTTAACAAATAATATGATAAAGAACATAGTCATTATAAAGAAAAACAGTTGCTTTAAATTATGTAAATAACATTGTAAAATTCTCTTTTACAGTTTATAAATTTAAATTAATTTAAATTTGATTTCATTATTTTTTAAAATTGATTTCATGATCTTAAAATACCTTTTTCATGATTTCCTAAGACAAAAATAAATTAAATACCTTCTTTTATAATCTTTTCTTATATTAATGTAAAATGTCTGCTGTACTTTTTCAGCTTTTCCCTTCGACATACCGATGATTAACCCCCGGTTAGCGTAATTAAATGAAACTTTTTCAATTCCCCCTCGAAGCCATAGCCAATTGGAAAATCAAAGGGAAATGTGCGCGGCAAAAAAAAAAAAAGACAATCAATTACCAATAATACAAAAAAAAAATATATATATAAAGAGAAAAACTGAAAAGCTGAAGTCGAGTTTCCCTCGGGGGCCCTCGACTTTTGTGCGGCACTGTGACTGTCAACTTTCAACTTTCAGCTGTCAACTTTCGGCGTTCAGTGTAGCGCGTTCGGCGTTCAACTGTTGCATGTGCTGCGAACCGCACTGTAACGAACTGTAACTCGCATTGTGACCCGCACTGTGTGCCACACCCCCCACCCCCCTTATGTGTCGCATTCCACGGATATGGCAACATGCGAAGGGGAAATTAATTTTTCTCATTTTGCGAATATTATTTTCGTTCCATTTCGTTTAATTTCGGTTCGGGAGCAGAGACTTTCTCCATCCTTGGGGTTATTATTAAAAAAAATAAATAAAGAAATGGGCAAGAATCCGCTTAAGCAGCAAAATTTTTCCTCCAT
Source organism: Drosophila watanabei (assembly GCA_008042575.1). Taxonomy (NCBI): domain Eukaryota; kingdom Metazoa; phylum Arthropoda; class Insecta; order Diptera; family Drosophilidae; genus Drosophila; species Drosophila watanabei. The sequence goes on along the minus strand of VNJS01012936.1, from coordinate 8,439 downwards.
TTCCCACCCGGAGTCGGAGTTTCGATCTGGTCTTGACATTCCCGCAGACTGCCGAAAAAGTGGCGTAATATTTGTCATAAAACTTTATGATGCACAAAATTAGTTTTACAGCATTGAAAATACTCCGCTACTGGCTCCCCTTTTACCTTTTGCCATTTTCTGCATGTTTCGCTTTCCTTCTTCGTTTTTTTTTCCTTTTTTGCGAATCGATTTTGTAGCAACTTTAATTGGTTTTTTTACGGGTGGTTTGACTATATACTCAATGTCGGAGGCAGCTCGGCGAGTTTATTTGCGATGGATATCGGCAAAGCTGAGAGAAAGTCCATCAAGTTTGGGTAACTTTGCTAAAATTGAATTTTAGATTATGCCGGTATGACACTGAATGAAAAAGGTTATTAGAAAATATTAAAAAAATATATAAAATATAATATAAATAAATGAAATAATAATACTTTTAACTACTGGAACATTTTGGGTTTATTTTTAGAGAAATTATTATTGAAGGATATATTTTGGTAACTCTAGGTTTTATTTTAATTTTAAGGGTTATTGGTTAGTTAAGATTTAAACTATAAAAATGTACTATTAAAAAATTCGGACTGGATTTTCTAAGAATTTTATATTGGCAAAAATTCAAAATATAAAAGAAAAAACATATATAACGTCAAAATAAATTATTTATAATTATTAATAACTAGATTAGGCAGAAAAAATGGAAATATATTCGTATTTTATCGAAAGTAAGTTTTTAACAAAATCTGATTTAATATTGTATTAATTAATCGATTTTTTTTACTTGGTAAAGTGCAATGAATCGATATCTTGATATTAAATTAACCAAAATAATTAATTGGTTTATTACTTTTTATTTTATTATTGCTTTCTATTTATTATTTGTTTTTTTTTAATTTTTATAGAAAACTTTATTGTAAATATAGAAAATGAAAATTGTTCGATAATATCAAAATTCGATATTTTTAGATATTTCATAGTTCGATAAAACAAACTTTATGATCTTTTTTTCCTAATAAGTTTTTTAAATCTGCTCGAAACTGTTTTTATCTATATCTATTATTTATATAAGAATTTGAATATAAATTTGTTATGATTAATTTTCGATTAATTTTCGATATGTTTTATTTTTCGATATACTACATTTTATAATTTACTTTCTATTCACGATATTTTTTATCTATACAATATTCTTTTTATATAATTTCTAAATCTTAAAACTAAATGCAATTACTTTCTATATATCATATTTCGATATATTCCATATTACGATATTTCCAATATCACTTTTTCGATATTTTTCAATATTTTTATCGAGACTTTTTCTCTCGATATCTTGACATCCAATCGAAAAGCTACCCTGCTGCCTAGGTGGAGGCTGAGCCCTTGAGCCGTACTTCTGACATCCGGCCGGAGTCAATCAGCCATCCTGCTTGCACTGGCACACACACACACACACACACACACACACTAACACAGAGCCAATGTATTTATTTAGAAATTTTATGCCATTTAAGCGCGTAATTGTTTTTGCATGGCATCGCATCGCAAAAATTTCATTTATTTAATTCCCCGGGAAGAAGAGAGGAACGGAGAAGAGATGGAAGAGAGGGAGGGGGGAGGGGGGGAGTCGATGAGAGTTGGAAAAATGGGTGAAAAGGAAAAGCGACAGCGGGAAATGGTGAACAAAACCAAAAACAAGCCAAAAAAGGGAAATCGACAGTTTCGGCGAACCGAACAACGAATGTCCTGTCAAGTGATACAGGAAGTGAAAGGGTTAAATGGGTTAAATATGTGGTTCCCCGGAAAAATCCAGTGTTGATTAACGGGAATTTTCTTTAAAATTAATTGAATTTAATTAGTAAATTATATAATTAACTATTTATGACAGCTTAAGCTTAGGGAAATCAATAAATACATTAAAAAAATATTATTATTTATTTGTAGAATGTTAAAAATTGAATTTTCTTTAAAATATTTGTATATATTTAATGACCAAAATATAGTTTAAATATTTTTTAAATAAATAAGAACTCAATGAATCTAAAATATTAAAATATTTATGTCTATTAAATGACTAAAATATGGTTCAAATATTTTAAAACAAAATAAGAACTAAATTAACCTAAAATCTATTAAAAACTAGAGATTTCTCAGCTTATTTATTTATTATTTAATTCTCTTGTTTAAACCCCAATTATATTTTATAAATATAATTAAATTAATTTAACTTATATTTATATATTAACCCTTTTTTAAACATAATTAAATTAATTTAACTTAAATATTTATATATTAACCCTTTGATTTAAATGTAACCCTTTTTTTATTGCTAAACCTGATTTGTTATCCTTTTCCGTTTCTTAAGAATTTCGCCAAGAAGATTACCTTCGACTGATTGAGAATTCTGGGGAAAAACGTTGAACAAGGACCCTCCCCGGTTGCTTTGGTATTCCTGGCGAGTCCTCACGAGTCCTTTGGCTTCTTTTTGTTTTCTCTGTTGTGATTTGAGTTCTTGAGACATCTTTGTAGGCAAAAAATATGTGGAATTCCCAAGGACTTCAGGTGCTACTTTAGCATGTGCCACACCCCGTGTATATCCTGCCTCGAATCTATATTTAAATGAACATTAAAAGCCATATCCTTGTTTGCGGTTGTGTGTACAACTAATTGGTTATTTTCTTGGGGGAAAGAGGCTGCGTGAGAGGCTTTTGTTTAATGGATTTTTTGTATAAAGAAGCTTAATGTGAAAGCCAAAGATAATTTGCGCCGCTTAATCCTTTTGCCAACTGACCCCCCCAGTGTGTCCTGTGCTGATCCTGTTTGCAGTATAAAGTATAAGGTATAAAGAGAGCGAGAGTGATGGAAAGTGGTAATATAAATTATTAAATAAACATTTATAAATTGTTATTATTGATTTCACTCGGCTCTTGTTTCGTCCTGGCTCCGCTCTTTGTTTTACCATCCTTTTTCGGCCTTATTTTATTCCTGATTTGTGTGTCAATGTTGCTGCTGCCGTTGAAGGCTTCATTTTGTTTGCATTTTATGGCGTGGAAACTATTGAAAATTATTTGCATGCATTTCATTATGCCATTTTTGTTGCCGTTCGTATCGGGTGTTATTATTCCGCATTCATTATTATTATTTTTGCTGGCCTGCGTCTGATTTCACTCTCTCTTTACGTATATATATATTTATATATATATTTCATTTCGATCTCATTTTTTTGCCAGCTTTGTGTACTTAAGCATATTAAGCGTATATTGAAAGGCAATCATCATAATTTTTCGCATTTATTTCGAGGCTTTAAATGGCTGCCAAATCGCAAATTGAAAAAGCTGACGAGGAGGAGGAAGTCGTACTTGAATGAAATCACAATATTTGCCAAGGTGTAGAGAGAGACGACGAGATGTGTCTGCAAAGCGAGCTAAACCAAGCGAATGGCAATGCGTCGTATGCATAATATTTGAGTTAACGCTGCGTATGCGTTATATTTGAACGCTCAACTCAACTCTTCGACATCTATGTAGCTGGCCTTCTTTTATTTGATCTGTGCAGCATGAGTGAACTTGGAAATTCACGTTAAGCAAAAAAATAGAGCAGGTAAAAACATAAAAAAATAAGAGAAAAAATTAAAAACTCACAAAAAAGTGGGTTTCTTTTGGAGAATATTAAATATTGGAAAGGAACTTGTTATAAAGATTAATGTTTAAGAAAAGAATCGTAGACTTAGATTTTTATCTATAAAAATAATAAATAAATAATTAAAATTAAAAATTAAAGTGTTATTAAAAGTATAACAGTTAAAATAAAAAAATTTATATTAGTAAATATTAAAAAGGCAGAAAAAGTGACTGTTTCTTATAAAGAATTATTACAATTAATAAAAATTAATCATTTAGGGATAATAATCAGGCACTTTACTAAGTTTTCCAGTTATAAAATATAATTAATACTATTCCATATACATTACAAATAATATATAATATATAAAACGGTTGCAACCATAAAAAATATATAATAAAAACTAAGTAAGGAAATTAAGTTTCTTGGAAAGATAATTAAATATTGAATAAATAATTATAAATCAATATAATAATAAATCAATAAATTGACAATAAATAAATTTAAATAATATAATAACTGTATGATTTACTTAGTTTTTTAATTATAAAATTTAATATATTATAATAAATATATATAGAGAATAAAATATTAAATAAACATAACAGTAAAAATCATTAAAAAAAAAATAAAAAATTAAATATGAAGAAACTACAAGAATATTATGTTTTGCTTGTAAATAATATTAAATATTGAAAAGTCAATAATTATAAAACAATAAATTTAAACAATAAATCTTGCATTTTACTAAGTTTTCTTGTAATAAGTTGATTGATATATGAAGAACTTAAAATATAAAATTTAGAACAGGTAAAATCATAAATAAAATATTAATAAATCACAAGAAGAATATGATTCTTGTAAAGAATATTAGGTATTGAAAAGTAAATAACTATAAAATAATAATTTTGAGAAATAAATCATTTATTTTGTACTTAAAAATAAAAATTATAATATATAATATTTAAGATATATGTAGAATATATTATATAATATTTAAATAGAACAGGTAAAAATAATAATAGTATTTTATATGAAAAAAAGCAGAGGAAGTGTTTGCTATATGTAAAAAAAATTAATATTTTAAATTGTGTTATAAAGATCATAATTTTACGTAAAAAAATAATAAAATTTACAGAAATTTTAAAGTAAGAAATATAATATATAATAATATTTTATTTTTAAATTATATTCTTAACATAAATATAGCTATAAAATATATATAAATTATCTTTAAAAGTATAACATTTAATCTATTATAATAAATTTCCCTAGAAAGTTTCCCCAAATCTTCCCATAAATCTCTCCACAAATGACACCAAATGAAGCCCAACTACACCTAGTTTTCCCCTCATGAAAACCCCGGAAAAAAACTTACAGTTATTCAAGGAAAAACAAATGAAAACGTAAATGAAACCCCACATTTAGCTGGAGGAACTCGGGGGGGAGGGGGAAGGGGCAGATGCCAAAATGTGTAACACAAATACGAATTCAATTTCGTTGAACAATTGTTGACCTCATTGATAAGTCAGTGGCAGTAAAAGTAAAGTAAAGTCAAGTAAAGAAGTAGACCGCAAGAACAGTGTAAATCTCAATTTCCTCCAAAAACTTTCCCCCCAACCCCGAACCCCCTTGGAATTTTCCCTCCCTCCGCCCCTCGATAAACTTTAGTGGGATGCTCCATCACCTTTCTGGGAGCTACTTACAAACGCCATACATTTAGCTTGAGACGCACTTGAGTTGCCTCCATGACAAATCATGGCGGGGAAAAGCCGGGAAAAGCTGCCACTGCCTCTGCTTTACTCACCCCACTCCACCCCACCCCACCCCCCACTTTTTGACAAAGACATCGAGCGATGAATCCCTGAATCAAGCGAAGTTAACAGTTATTCCATTCCGCACTCTGTCAATACGAATTTATGCAAGCTGCTGTCGCCGCTGCTGCTGTCTCTCAGCCCCCTCTTGATTTCCCTCAGATTTTCCCTCTGATTTCTCCCGATTTCTCACGCTTTTTGCTAGGCTCCCAGCTCCTCCACCTTCTCTTGCTCCTGCTCCTGCTTCTGCTCTTATTCTCCTTGGGGAGCAGGCCTCTCGCCTCTCGCCTCTCTGTTCAAACATATGCGGGCTCTAGCTTTGCTTTTAGCCTTATTATGTCCTCAGCGAATGCTTGTTAAGAGGGGTGAGGTTAGGGGGTATGTGGGGTATATATTTTAAGTAATATTTATATTGAAATATACGTTTTTTTGTGTATTAATTAATGTATATTTTAATAAATATTGTAGTAGCCTTAAACATATCTTTATATGTACAAATAGTACATTTTAGTAGCCCTAAGCATATTTTAATATATACACATACATACACTTTTTAGTTGTCCTAAGCATGCCTTTGTATATACACACACATATGTGATAATCTGTGATAAACACACATGCACACAAAAGAGAAGAGAGAATAAAAGAGAGCAGTCTTGCGAGTGATCTAAACCAGAGCGGACGTATGCTAGGGTATCACTCTCCCACTCTCTCTCTCACTCTCCTCCTCTCTGGGGAGGCCTAGGACCCAGTGCGTTTTATCTATAAGCAACGCTTTAGCTTGAATCGCTTTCGCAGAGAGTGCTGTCGCTGTCGCTGGCGCTGTTTTGTTTGGCCAACAAAGGACCCGGCGAAGGCTCATGCTCCCAACACGCTTTGGTAATATAATGCGCATGCATTACACACACACACACATAGAGATACACTAACACACACTAACACACACACTTGCTAACACCCACATAACCCCCCCGTAAGCTGCCATCCCACTTGAATCCTTGGGTAATATCTGGCCATTGTGTAGTTGTATTTCAAGTGTAGTTACATAATTTGCTGCTCGGCTGACGCTGCCACTGCTGCTGCTGCCGTTGCTGCTGCTGCTGCTGCTGCTGTTGCTGCTGCTGCTGCTGCTGCTGCTGCTGCTGCTGCTGCTGCTGCTGCTGCTGCTGCTGCTGTTGCTCCTTCTGCCCCAGTGCCTCCTGTGCCTGTGCCTGTGACTGCGTCTGCTGCTGACACACAAATTACAGGCAAGGCCATAACATTCATGTGCCGGCTCCTAAAAATATGCAATAAAATGAAACTAAACTCCCGGCGTCAGCTGCTGAAGCAAAGCTCTCTCCCTCCCTTTAAAAAAATACAAAAAAAACTGGGCTCAGCAGCTGCTCTTGGCTGGGTTCAAGGCTGTGCCCAGGATAATCAGCGCTCCATACAAAAATGAAAATGGGAAAGCTACAAAAAAAAGAGAAGAGAAGAAGAAAAAATCCTTATAAACGTAAAAACGAAAAGCGAAAAACTGCAAACCAATCAACAAGCAAATCCAATACAACCCAAGGGACCGACCGAAGGGATCACTAACTAACACACACACACAGAGAGACACAGGCAAAGACTCTCCGATTTATCTATATATATCCCACACACACACACACGTAACTCATACTTGGCCGCCACACACACATAAAGAATACAAATCGTATTGCCACTTAAACTGAAAATGGCTTGCTACACATGTCCCTCTATGCATATGACCCTCGTATCCTATCCCATCAGGATCCCTCTCCCACTCTCTACCAGTCTCCCACTCCAACACTCTCCCAATCTCTCCCACTTTCCCACTCTCCCGCTCTGTCTTTGTGCGACCTCCTAGGGATGACAGCGTGAGTGGGCGGCGGAGCAGACTGCTTCTGGGGGGTGCGGACAAATTGATTGCTTATTTGTAAGATATCAATTTATGGAAAAGCTGGGGAAATAAAGCTCTCACCATGCTCCTGAAGGCCAGAAGCAGAAAAGAGCAACGAAAAATACAAAAAATAAAAGCAGCATGGCTAGAGGAAACCTTTTTTTATTATTATCTACTCACAACTGACTGTCAGGAGCTAATGGAGTGATAAGCGGCAAGGATAGTTCCATATATCAGAAAGGCAGAGTTACGAGGTCCTTAAATATTAAATCTTAAATCTTATCAGAAACAATAGGATCTAAAGCTTTTCTGGGGTAGAAAGTTATAATTTTCTACAAGTAACTTAGAAATTAAATATTTTTAGGTAAGGAATAAATAAATAATAAAATAATTAACAAAGAAAATAATATCAAATAAATTTAAGCTACTGATAAAAGTGGAATTTGTTCAATAGTTTGACTCAAAATATATTTAAATACGAGTTTATGTATTAAATATCAAAATTACTAAATGTAAAAATGTATTCAATGATATAAAATATTTAAATTTATATATTTTTTAATTGTATTTAATTTTACTACATTTTTTAATGCGATTTTTATTAGAGATATTAAAATATTGACACATATGTTGATATAACGATTAAAATTGCGATATACCGATACAAAATTCGATATATCGATACAACTTTCGATATACCTATACAAATTTCGATATATAGATATAAATTTCGATGTATCGATACAAATTTGAATAATTCATAAAAAATTGCAATACATTGATAAAAAAATTTGTATATTTCGATACAAAGTTCTACATATTGAAACAAATTTCTATATATCGATACAAATTTCTGTTTATAGAATTTTTAATTGTTTCTCTTAATAAATAAATGTTTTAAGAAGAAATACATGTTTTAACAAGAAAGGAAGCTAACTTAGGCACGCCGAAGTTTGTATACCCTTGCAGATTCCAATTGTATCAATTCTAATCTATCCCAATATAATATAATATGAATTACTTTCATATTCATACAATTTTACAGTTTTACATTTTTTACAGTTTTACATTTTTTACAGTTTTACATTT
>VNJS01012930.1:0-39462 GCA_008042575.1 Drosophila watanabei | reverse complement strand
AAGTTTTCTTTTCTCGCCTTAGTTGTGGCATGGTACATTTTTGCTTACGACATATGTGCAGAATTTTACATTTTGTAATGTTGTATGTCTGCTAAGATTTTGGAGAAAGTTTCGAAGCTGAGATCTGAGTTCCACCAGAACACTCTTGGTTTGGGGCATGGAGCAGTTGACTGCTTTTCGTATAGCACTCTTCTAAGCTTAACTTACTAAATTTTCTATTAAAAAAAAAAACACACATAACATTCAAGATTTCAATCCATTTTAATATATATATTTATTATAGGAAAGGTATAAATTACGAAAAGAGTCCTTTAACCCAATTATAAGCAGATTTAATAAAGTTGTTTTCCTTTTCTTTGTAAAAATCAGGTCTTGGTGTGCATGGTGTTTTACCATCACCGCAGGGAGGGCCTAAAGCAGTTCGAAGGCCATCCTTTGTTGTGTCAACTTTCTCTCTGGGACTACTTGGAGCACAGGACTGGCAGTTGTCGAACTCATTAATTCTCCTCCGTTCCAAGCAACACTTTTGGAACTTTCTGTCCAGCTCCTTTGTTTCTTTGCGACAGTCCAGCAGCTGTTTTGGCGTCAAGCTGATCGCCTCCTTGCAGGCCACCACGTCCGTCATGGTAGAGTCTGAGATCCTTGGATCAGGATCGGATAGCGCCGCGTTCAAGTGCAGAGCGATGAGGGCGAGCAGGACCAGCGACTTGTGCATTTCGAGAGCAGGTTAAGACTAACTACTCGCTATTAGTCGGCTGAGTAGTCCCTGGCTTTATCAGAGGAGCTATGTATAATTATATATATATAATATATTACTGCAGGTTTTGTGAAATACATATTACATAAAATATATACATTTCTTTAATTTTTTTATTTTATTAGATTTGATGTAATATATACAACATTAAGTCTTATGCGACAATAGGTGGACTAGAGATTTAGTAGCTAAGACCCTCGACTCTGTTTATTATAGTATACATTTTTTGTGATAGGTTGATTAATTTTACAAATTCGTAGATTTTGTTAATATTTTCGGCTGTGAGGGTAGTGGAGCTGATATAGGTGAAGTTGTAGAGAATATTAGGGCTCTGATGTTTTCTAGTTTTGGAAATTCTGCTATTATATGTTGAACTGAAGGATTAAACCGACAGGGTCATGAAGGCGGATTGGAATTTGTCAATAGATGTTCATGAGTAAGCGAAGTGTGACTTATTCGTAGACGTATGGCCCATATAGCTCGTGTGATCGATAGAACTTATTTCTTTTGCGAAGGCTGCGACTCAACTGATTAGATTTAAGGGCATTGATGTAAAGTTAGCAAAGAATCCTGTTTGGTGTTTGCTTCAGTTTAGGAATAAGCTGGTATGTGGTTTCCAGCTGTCTGTCAGGGATAGATAGAAGCCCTGCCTCTGCTAAGATACATTTAGTTGGTGAAGTTGGGACTGAAGTTAGACATCGACGAACAGCTGTTTAATATGGCGCTTGAAGAGCATTAGAGCCTTATAGAGATGAGAAATATTTATTTACATTAAGCCTATTGTTCAAATTTTGCCTGAGATTATTGCAATGTTTTTTTAAAGTTAAGTTTTTGGCTGAAAGTGACTCCTAGAATCTTTAGATTTTCAACAAGTTTTCTTTTCTCGCCTTAGTTGTGGCATGGTACATTTTTGCTTACGACATATGTGCAGAATTTTACATTTTGTAATGTTGTATGTCTGCTAAGATTTTGGAGAAAGTTTCGAAGCTGAGATCTGAGTTCCACCAGAACACTCTTGGTTTGGGGCATGGAGCAGTTGACTGCTTTTCGTATAGCACTCTTCTAAGCTTAACTTACTAAATTTTCTATTAAAAAAAAAAACACACATAACATTCAAGATTTCAATCCATTTTAATATATATATTTATTATAGGAAAGGTATAAATTACGAAAAGAGTCCTTTAACCCAATTATAAGCAGATTTAATAAAGTTGTTTTCCTTTTCTTTGTAAAAATCAGGTCTTGGTGTGCATGGTGTTTTACCATCACCGCAGGGAGGGCCTAAAGCAGTTCGAAGGCCATCCTTTGTTGTGTCAACTTTCTCTCTGGGACTACTTGGAGCACAGGACTGGCAGTTGTCGAACTCATTAATTCTCCTCCGTTCCAAGCAACACTTTTGGAACTTTCTGTCCAGCTCCTTTGTTTCTTTGCGACAGTCCAGCAGCTGTTTTGGCGTCAAGTTGATCGCCTCGTTGCAGGCCACCACGTCCGTCATGGTATAGTCAGAGATCCTTGGATCAGGATCGGATAGCGCCGGGCTCAAGTGCAGAGCGATGAGGGCGAGCAGGACCAGCGACTTGTGCATTCCGAGAGCAGATTGAGACTGACGAACTGCCAAGTGCCCAGCTCGTTATAAGTCGGCAGAGTAATCCCTGGCTTTATCACTGTTTTGTAAAATACATATTAATTTATAATTAATAAGCAAGCTTATATTTTATGTAAAATGTATTTCATCGGGGTTTTCCCTGCTGGCTCTGAGGCATCATTTTAGGCTTGGCTTTCGTTCATCAAAATTCGAGGACGTGCGACTCCCTAGCCCCCTCGTATCCCTATTTTCCAGCCCAAAGAGCACACACTAGGACAGGGCTTTGGCCTTGTTAAATATGACATTATATTGTCCGTGTCGCAGCATGTGTGTTTGGTCAGTTGGTCATTTGGTGTCGGTGTTGTTGGCCCGTTTTTGTTGCTGCCACACTCGGCACAAATTAAACAATCTGTTGACAACTATTGGCCACAAAATCTTTGTTAATTGCCTTTTTGTCCGGCCTCAAGGCGGCGCCCGTGTGTGTCCGGGTGTGTCCGGGTGTGTGCAACTAATGGGCCACCCACTGTTTGCTAATTGCTGCCAGGCCCCGACCCTGCCTGTGCAATGATATGAAATTAATATAATCGGCCGGTGTTTAAGCTGCTATTTGCCAAATTTAAATACATTTTGACCGCACAACAACATATACTGGTCAAGGGTCCTTTGCGTTTCAAATTAAAATGAAATAGAATTGAAAAATGGGTTTATACTTAACCTGAAAGCTTGGATCATATTTTCACATTCAAACATTAAATTCAAATCTGAATAAATATTTATAACAATGAGTTTCATTTTTTTCTAGGATCCCAGAAAATGTTTTTTTTTATTTTGCCTGAAGGAGTGTTTGGAGTATAAACATCCCATTAAACATAATTTAATTACTTAACATATTTGCTGACTTGAGTTAGATCATTATTCTAAATGCGATTGGAGAGATCTCAGCTACTCCTAGTATTGTTTTGCCTGTTTTCGTTCTTATATTTGGAATAAAAAATTACAAATGACATTTTAAAATTTATTATCTTAATAAATAAAAATAACATTATATTCAAATTCCTGGAAAGCTGTGTCACAACGCACCAAAGCATCCGCTGTCAATTCAACAGAACTGAGCTCTGACTATATATAACTTTATCTGTAAACATTCATAGAATTCGGTTTAAATAAATACAATTAAAAAACACATTTACCCAAGTAACATATTTAAGAAAAAAAGAGGAAAATAATAAAATAAGGCTACAATTTCAACCAGGATCTATGTCTGTTTCAATCCTTAAAACATTTAGAGATGCTGTTCTTTACCTTACAGATCAGATGGCAGATTAATCCAGGAGTGTGTTGGGGCTACGATATGCCTCGTCTTCTCCTTATCAGGGATCAAAGGTCAATCAAGCTGTGAGAAAAATAGAAGGCAGCTCCCAGACAAGTCCAAGTGGCAGAAGAAGAGACACTGAAATAGAAACATCGAGGCAAGAAACAATCTAATTTAAAGTTTACAACTTACGAGCCAAACAACAAATGCACACAGCCAAGGGCTGAGCGCCTGGAGGAGGAAGTTGGGTTGGAGGTTGGAGGGGGAGCTCGGTTGTGGCAAGAGGAAACGACTTGCAACATGCAATTTGTTATCTCAAGTATGCAAAATTATGAAAGTTTATTTAAAAGTTATGCCACGGCCCGCTCTTTTGGCTGCCAGGAAAGCCAGCCAACCAAGCAGGATAATAATTGTGCCGCCTCCGACGGCAGACGGCAGCAGATACTTTGCCTCACACAGATACTTTGCCGCACACACACACACTCATATACACACATACACTCACACGGGGCAGACAGAGACCCTCTCACACACATTATTCAAGTTAGCGGCGACAATTTATTAGTTTTACAATACAACTTGGCAAATTGCTGTATAAATCTTGGGGCCTCGCGTGGCTACTTCTGTGGCCCTTAAAGGCTCCTGCCTCTAAGATCTCCTCAGGCGCTGAGAAATCAGCAAGAAATTGTCGGCCAGATGGAAAGTGTCTCATCTTTATCATCTCAAAATGTTGTATAGATTGTAAATTTCATTAACCAACTTTACCATTAAAACACAAGCACATAACATTCAGGATTAATTTAATTCCAAATATATATTTTGATCGATTGTGTAAACAAAAAAAAAAAACAAAGTACAAAATATATATAAATATTAAGGATAATATTATCCATTGTCCATTTATCCGTTTTTCCACCCTTCTCTTACTTTACATTTAATCGAGTGAGTTGAACTGCACTGCGAGTCTAGAGCTCGACCTTCGTCCTTGTTTGAGTAAGCCACCTCGACAGGACTCGGAGGAGCACAGGTCAGACAGTTGTCGTAGGCTTGCGATCTCCTTCGATCCAAGCAACACCTGTGAAACTCGCTGTCCAGCTCCTTTGTCCCATTGCGGCAGTCAAGCAGCTGTTTTGGCGTCAAGCTGATCGCCTCCTTGCAGGCCACCACGTCCGCCATGGTAAAGTCAGAGATCCTTCGATCGGATAGCGCCGCCCTCAAGTGCAGAGCGATGAGGGCGAGCAGGACCAGCGACTTGTGCATTCCGAGAGCAGATTAAGACTGACATGTGCGGCTCAGATGTTAACTTTTCGGAGCTTATCAGTCGCTGACATTATCGAAGCAGCTTTATTAAACCATTTCTTTTTTCTTATAATTTATTCGAAATTTTTATTCACAAAACTAATTTATGGCATTCGTGGCTTTCGGCAGTAGAATCGAGCTTAAAAATAAAGAAAGCTGACTAAGTCTGCAGGTTGATCCCGATAAGGGAACCAGTAATCTTTTCAAGTGATAAAGACTGAGTATATTTATACGGATTCACAAGCTGTATATTTTTTATTTATAAATATATATTTCTGTACGCACATTGAGCATTGCTCATTTCTAATCAAATTTTTAGAATTATTTTATTCCGTTATCTGTTTCGTTTTTCGTTGTTTTACATTCACTTCCGTCTATTAAACATTTATTTAAAGAAAAACTTAAAAAAAAATAGATCGTGAGGATCTAAAGTTGATGATCAAGGTGCTCTCCCCCAATATGGGAGACGCCTGGGCCGCCAACGGGCAAATCCAGTCCACATTTGGAGGCCCAGGGCAGTCCTGTAGCCGAAGTCTTGGTTGCTGTTGTCCTGCTTCTGCTCCTGCTCCTGCTTAGCGGCGATCCCCACCAGCAGCAGTCCGAACACAATTCCAAGCGCCAGAAGTCGCAGTGCGTGCATTGTGGAAGGCAAGGAGAAACTGAAATCGAATCCAACCGAGAAAGTTATGCCCTTCTGAGGGGCTCTAATCTCAGCAAGAACATCCAAAGAAAATCAATAAAGCGATCGTGCTAAAAATACTACAAATTCTCGGGTAATGCCGAGAGGCTTATCTCAAAAAGAAAGCGGGAAGCTGCGACTGTGAGGTATCCGGCGCTAAATAAGTTAAAAAAAAAAAAAAAAAACACAGAAAAAAGTGGGCACAACGTTTTTATTTAATTTGTGCTGTTCATTTATATTTAGAGTCTTTGGGTTCGTTTCCAACCGCCATTAGGTCCACGCCTTCGAGGATTTTCCCAGGCCTCTTGGGCGAACAGGCCAGCAATCTGTCCCAAGAGCAACAGGAATGCGATCCCTAAGGCCAGCAGCAGCTTCGAGGCGATCATTTTGATTATTGAAAGCAGACTGAATGCAGATGCAAGCATATCAATAGCAGAATGTCATATATTATAAGAAATTCTATTCCATATTATATATTTATATTATACATTATCTCGTCCCAATTGAAAGCATTGAACTCTGTTCAGAATACAAAACAATAGCTCAAGTACTAAAGCAGAGGGAGGAAGAGAGATCCAATTTTAAGAGTAATCCCGAACAGAACAGACGCACAGTTCGCGGAGACACGATGTTCTGTTCGGGATCACTCGTAAGATTGGCTTTCTCTTCTTTAATTTTCTCTTCTCTTTAACACATTTGATAAGAAACCTTAAGCTGCGATTGCTGGACTGTGAGATATTCGGTGCTAAGTAAGCTATAATTTCACAAACAAGTCTGTTATAATTTTTATATTTATACTTAGTGTGTTGGGGCTCCAATGGCCTGTAGGTCTGGTCCTTTGAGGATTCCTCCAGGCCGTTTCTATTTCGTGGGCAATACCACCAGCAATGTTTCCCAGAAATGCGATCCATAATTTTGATTATAAAAAGCAGACTAAATGCAAATGCAAGCATATGAAAAGCAGAGAGTTGTATATTTTATACAGATGCCAAGCCAATCTAATCTAATCTTTGCCTAATATTCATAAGTACTCTGATCTTGGCATAAAGTACATATTATTCCAAATTACTTACGATGTGAGCAATTTAGCTTATTTTCAAGGTATTGTTTCCTGGCTAGATTTCAGGCACCGCACCCTTAAGCATATCATTGCTATTTGTTCACGATGTGGGAATATGGGGGCGACATCAGACGGCGGCGGCAGCTTGCGCTTTATGATTTAATAACGTTGCATGGGTGTGCGCCCCCCTTTTTTTTCCATTTTTTTTTTTTTTTTTTTTTGCACAGCCCTGGCGGCAGCCCCTTCGCCCCTAACTGCTGCCCCTGTGCACATTATCAACAACAACGTTGTCATTCGCCGGGCGCTGAAATGAATGCACTCAAAAATATATAAAGGTTTTACAAATTACCAAAATTTATAGATACTGTTTAAACACTTTTTTTAGGTATTTTTTTTAATTATTTATTTGTTTTATTGAACATATGAAGTCTAGCATATATAAAAAGTTGCTTTATTTATTTCTTTGTGGTAGAGGTAAAGGGCATTAAAAAAATAATTAAAAATTAATAAATAATAAAGAAGATACCCGATATAAAGAACACGAACATGGCTGATTTACTCATTATTATGTTGAATATTTATTTATTTATTTTATTTATTATTTATTTTATTAATGTTTAAATTTATGAAAAAATAAATTAAACAGTGCTGAAGACATGTGAGAGACAAAATGTTGCTAGCAACATGCTGTGCAACATCCAAATAAGAACAAATGTTGCCAGATACATGTATAACTAGCCACATTTGTGTTGCAGAAGCTTAACACTTTATTGCCTAATATCTCTCGCAATTACTAAACAATTTTACTGAAATTGAATAAATTCATTTTAAATTTAATTAAAATAAATTAATCTAAAAGTTTGGTCATGTTTCCTGCTAAGCAAAAACAAATATTTGCAATATATATTTAAATGTATATTAATATTTAATTATATAAATATGTAAACTATATTACTAATATACTAAAATGTTCATGTCAATAATTTTAACATTCTTTCGATTACCATTTAATTTTTCTCAGTGTGCTAGTGGGACACCGGGTAGGTAGGTAGAGTTGTTTCCATCTTGGGCCTCGTCGAGCGCTCATATTATCTGGCTCTGGTGCATGTCATCGCTGGGAAAAGTTGTCTCCGCTCTGTCTTTCCCTCTCCCCCCCAAACTTTCGAGCCCCTTCCCCTTGCCCTGTCAGCTCCCGTCGTCCTTGTCGTCCTTGTCGTCGTCGGGCCATATTAAATTGTGTTAAAACACTTGCGCCATGCATGTCACACGGCGCCCGGCCCCTCGTCCTTGGCCGCCCCCTTTTGTGCAATGGCGCGTGTTTTGCCATGTAACTCGTTTTGTCTCCAGCTACTGCTCCTGCTCCTGCTCCTGCTCCTGCTCCCTGTATTTTTTTTTGGTTTGCTCTTTTCGGGTGAGGTAGCTTTTTTATGCCCTCTTCATTTCCGGCAAATTAAAACGCATACGGCGCCAGGCGAGCAACATTCTGGTAGCAAAAAACGAAAATAAAAGAATAACTAAATAAATAAAAGAATAAAATAAACACTAATTCAACGGCAGGCACTCATAGTTTTCGGTATTTTTGGCACTATTTCCCCTGGAGTCACATAATTTCTGGTTCACTTTTGCCGGTTTCCAATTTGTTTGTTTGCCAAGGGATTTGCAGTCAGCGCCATCATCATCATCATCATCATCATCATCTCAATGGGTTGTCTTCTCCTGTTGCCCGCTGTTTGTTTTTAAAAAATATATATATAAATTTTTTGTATACATTTTTGTTCTCGTTGCCCCCCCACCCCCCTGCACCACTACCTTACCTTGCCTCATAATTAAAAGCTGCACTACGAATTTTTCAATAACAGCCATAAATCAGGCATATGGAAGCCGAGGGAGTTGGCCATAAATTACTTTGCAGCCGCCACACAACACACACAAACACATGGACAAGGACATGGGCATCTAGTGGAGCCGAAGGACCTGCCGGGGAGCAGGAGAGGGGGCTCCATCGATGACCCAGCGAAGCATGAAAGGCCCCCACTTGGCTCCTTATTAGTCATGCCTGAGATCGTTCGACGACACTCGCGGTAAATGCAATCGAAAAGTCGAGGAAACCGAATTAAAAAACTTTAAGAACAGGCCACAGGATGGAAAATGGAGGGAAATTAAAGGGACAGTTGAGCAGGAAAAGCCCTGAATGTTTACTAAATTTAAAACATTAAAAATAAAAGGCATCTGAAAGCTTTCAGCAAGTAAAACATTTTAAAAGAAAGTTACTATTTAAATAATAGTCTAGTCAAGTCTCTTCCTCATTTTTTTTTTTAGCATAAAGTAATTGATTCACTTAGCTCCCGATTAGATTGCATTATTTTCATTATGTTTTCTCAATTCTAGTGCTACTTTTAATTAGAAACTCCTCACTGCCAGCTAACACACTCTGCATAGAGGGCAAAAAATAAAAGCTAGTTTTTATTGGCTGCAGGCACTGCACAAAAATATAGCCAATTTTCAAGTTAGGAAAATGTTTACATATTAACTTAATTTATAAATATATTTTAAATATTTGACCTACATTTTCATGGCTTGATTTTATTAAAATTAAATATATTTATACAACTTACAGCAGCCTTTCTTTCTGTGTATATATAACAGGATATTAAAAATATATGCTGCATTTGAGTTGCCCTTTCTCTTTCTCTCTTTTTTCTCCTTCTACCTCTCCCTCTCCCTGTGTTTGTGTGTCTCTTGGAATGTGCACAAGTGTGAGAATGGGCGCGTTGTTGCCTACTTTTTGGCATTCTCTCCGCTCTTTTTGCCTGCTCACTTGTTGGCTGGGTTTTGTTTGCCTGTTTGCTTTGTTTTCCACATGGGCCACATTATTATGATGTCTCTTCTCTTTTCGCCTGAATGAAGTGCATCGCACATAAGGGAGGGAGAGTGTGTGTGTGTGTGTGTGTGCTAGAGATGGTCACGTTGCCTAGGACTGAAAGCCCAAGGGGCTCTTCCTTTTATACAAGACAAATTACATATTCAAATTGATTGTAACTCAAATATTTATGGAGAAGAAATTAAGTGAAAAAACAAAGGTTTTGTTCCTATGAAAGCTTTACATTTTCGTCCAGAAACCTTTGCTGCTAAGTAAATCCACAAATTATTCTTTTCAGGCTTAAAAATCATCAAAGTTAGATCCTTTCTTTAGATCCTTTGTAGAAATGTTAAGTTACCTCTTACCATCACGCTCGTGTCACGCTCTCAGCTCCGTGAACGCACACACGTTCCTCTCGGGGTCACCCGGCAGCGTCAGCTTCGCGATTTTTCATCAAAGTCACGGCACGGCGGGCAAAAGTTGGCGAGAAGCTGCCCCTTTGTTGCCTCTGACACTGACACCGGAAATGAACACATTTTCCGGTGCCATACGTGTGCGCTTCACTCTCTCTCTCTGTGTGTGTGCGTGCTAGTGTGTCTGTTTGCACACACACACACACACACACACACACAGAGAGAGACACCGCCCACTCGGGAGATTGAAAGTCGCTTAATGTATTGTTTTCCAGCTCTCGGATTTCGGATTTCAGATTTCTGAAACCGGGCTGTGCAGCTGTGAAGCGGCTTTCAGGAGGTCGCAGCTTTCGACTTTGGCCCTTTTCGGCTTTTGGCCAACGAAAATACCGGTACTTACGGGCCACTTGCTGATCTCCCACATATTAGCATTGCCAGCTACAAGGGAGCGGGCCACCGAATTTAATTACTTGAGAGCGTTGTTAATGAGATTGCTTCGCCAGCTGCCTCTTTGGCAAATCAACTCGGGAGCACGGGAGCAGTGTCGGGAGTGAATTTCTGGGAGTGAATCTCTGGGAGTAAATCCCTGGGAGTTTGAAGTCCAGGTAACTGAGGATTCATGTGCATAGCTTAGTGCAGCAGGAATAGTTTTGGTTTTAAATGAAGCATACACAATATAAAGCCCGATCTTTGAGGTAAAAGAACTTAATGTATAATCATAAACTTCAAGAAGGTAAAGTTCATATAAGTTAAATGCTTTAAATACTGTTAACTTCCGGACTTTGACATATTAAAAAAATTTTTTTTAATATTTTTACTAACACTCAGTTCTAGTTTCTAGCTTAAATCACTTATATCACTCATACGCACTGTTAAATATTGATCTTACGACCCGTGGTCACCTATTCCTCTTTTGCTTTAATTAGTTAACTTTTTCTGTAGCCTCCTTGTTCTCTTTCTCTCTTTCTCACTCTCTCTCTCTCTTTGTATCCTCTCCCCAGTTTTTCTATTTTTTCCCTTTTGTCTCCCAGGCCCTGCCCTTCGTGTCTGATGGCTCCTTAATTAGCTGTTAAAACGTTTCGGCAGCTGCCAAAACAATTACACGCTTTATTTCCATGAACGGCACGTTTCACCTTTTGGTTGCAACACGACCAGCCCCGCCTCTAGCCTCGGGCCTCGAGCCGTGACCCCTGACCCCTTGACCCACTCGAATCCCCGCCAGCAAAACCAGCAGCAAGCCAGAATGTACTCCTGTTGCTGCAGCTGGGGATCTAATGAAATCGTTTTACGCTGTCGCCGCATGTGGGCATTAAGTTAAATGCCGGCGCAGACGACAGGAACAATGACGGGGATGCCGATGATAATGACGATAATGGTAATGACGTTTCGGCAGGTCGGGCCGGGGGGGCTGAGTGAGGGGTTGTGATTATGATGATAAGGTGCCACGGGGCAGGACGAGCTCCAGCTCTAGCATCTCCTCCTCCGGCTGAATTGAGAGCGGCGCAATCTGCTGATTTATATTATTGTCACGTTTATGGCCAGATTGGGATTGAAATTGAGACGAGCTGAGCCGCGGTGCCTGCTGGAAGGATGCGTTAATAGTGGGCGTTTCTGTGGGTCATTGCTGGTGGGTGGTGGGTGGTGCAGCCTCCAAATCTGCTAACGGTGCATTGCACTTTTTACAAGCAATTAAAGGAGAAGCTCAAAGGCTATAGAAGAAGTTGAACATGTTACATGAGTGATGGGAGAAGTATTTAAGATATTATTATATATTTTTAACTAAACAAATAATAAATCTAAAGTGGCGGGGTATTTTTAGGTATTTAAAATAATGAAATAATTATGAGGAATGTATAACAAATTAAAGGAGAACTTCAATATTTTATAACGCCAAAAATACTTTGCTCAATCGAATATATTAAACATTTCGATATATCTCATCTTTAAGTATAAAAGAACATTATGCATTAGGGTTGAAATATCGATCATATATTATCGAAAATATCGGTTAATATAATGATCATATCCGAAAACTGTATGTAATTTATGTTTATCCTTTTCCGATTATATTTGGCAGATACATCAAACATAATATCGATTTATCGTTTATTTATCGTTTTTTATATCGAATTTTAAATTTAAATATCGAATTTATTGAAAAATAAAAATTACTCAAATTATTTGTCTCTAATTCCTCTTATTTGCATCCAATATATTAAACAGAAGGATAAAGGATCGATATTTTCAATTAGTGCTAAGGATATACGTTTCTAGGATATATAATAAAAGAAACTATTCGACCTACTTTAGCTGATTAATTATTCAGAGCTTACTTTATCTAGTTTTATATTCGGCTTTCGATATTTTATGACATTCACTCTTTAGACTTTGTAATAGCGCGTCCCAATGTCTAAAGACAGCTGTAAATGAATAATGAATGCAATTCAGCGAAAAATATATTCAATTCAATTTCGATGCGTCACTCGAGCGCCGCGTTCGTCGCTCATTAATTTATGACAGTCATTTTTAACGCTTTGCTGCCCACGCTGCCCTGCAAGTGACAGTTGATGCTGCTCCCTGCCACCCACTTTGCCACCCACTCGCACTCGCACTCGTCCTTGCCGCCCACCCATTGCATGCGTCAAATATCCAGCGCCATTTTTCAATTGAATTGAATGAATTTCTGAATTGACTGCATGAATGTGCCGGAGCCATTCGCCAACGACGATGACGACTCCTGGCAAACAGGACGCGAAAAAAGGACACGCGCCTACGACTAACTGGAAATGCTGTCGTTAGGTTTTGGCCCGATCGAGAGCTTTAGCTAGCATTTAAAGGATTAAACTAGGAGAAAGACCAAATAAAGATAAAAATACTTAATCTTAATTAAAATTCATTGCCTCAACTCAACAGATCTTTTGAATATATTTATATATATAGTATCAATATCCTTGTACAAATTCCTAAAGCCTTCTCTCTCGTTAGGCAGGGTATTCCCCGGCTCCAATGCCTCAAAAAAATCTCAATTATTCCGACTTGTTGTTGCCCGGAATGATTTGTGTTTGGCCTCTTTGTTGACGGGCGTCGAGGGCAGAGCCCACGGCGAACGGGCCATTTGGCCGGGCTTAGAGTGGCCATATTTCACGCTCCTCTGATGGGCCTTGTCAACGTAGGCCCCTTCCTTGTCCCTTGTCCCTTGTGCTCCTCCTGTGGCTATGGAGCCAAGCCTGAGCCAGACATTACACTTTAATTAACTGCAAATCCACTGCAAATGCATTCTTACTCCGCTTGCAGCCTAATAAAACATTCAAAATATATTTTTGTCGGCCCGTCTCTTAGCCGGAGGAGTGTGTAATTTTGCACATTTCATATGAAAAGTTGGTCGGCTCACGCAAAAAAAAACTTTTACTGCCAACCACACACGAGCTGGCTCGTGGCACAGTGGGATTACAAGACTAAAATATAGAGTTAAAACTAATTTTAATTTACTTTAATAACACATTTTAGAGTTCTTCATAAAAGACAAAGGATTTTGAAGGCCAAAAATATGGAACGCATCAAGCATTACAAGTATTATTAATTAAAAAACGGTCTTGAAGTTATTTAAAATTTTTCTCATTATAAAGATTTGTTTTAAAACAATAAGGTAGGATTCTATTGATATTTTTCAAACATGAAACATGAGTAAGAGTATAAATATGCTAAATATTAAAGTAAATAATTTTTAACTTAAGAGTGTTTACTTTAATTGCAGTTATGTAATTATTTTTGTAGGTATAACTCTTCCTTTTTTTAGGAAAAACCTCAAATAATGTTGATACATCTCCATCTCTACTTCTTAGTTTAGTGTTTCAATTTTCCTTATTTTCCCCGAAGTTGAAAGTAAATCAAAAATAAAATATATATTATCATGATCTGCAACGCTGCACACACACCGTGCGCAAGAAAAGTTTCTTTTGCCAAAGATTAACAGAACCCTAACAGAGAGAGAGACAGAGAAAAGGGGGCTAATACAGGACGAAAAGGATAATGGGAAGCAGAAGTTAGAGATGGTGATGGGGACGTGTGCGTGTTTCTGGCGGCGCATGTTTGGCAATGCGGTAAACCAAATTATGTGCTTAGCAAGTTGCCGCTGCGACCAAAGAGAGTCGAGGGGAAGCCACCACGCCACCGCCACCCGACCAGACAGCTCCACTGTGTGTGTGTGTGATCCTTTGTGTGCAGGATGCAGGATGCAGCTGCATTTGCACAGCCCCCCCGCTCCCGTCGTCCCTCGCCTTTGAGTCGCTCCTTGCACTTGGCCGATTTTCCTGGTGGTGCCACTGAAACTCTTTGCACAGGTGTTCCCAGCAACTTTCTGGCAGCCGGCGCACTGCCTCACCATGATTACAAACTTTTCCTCCGTTTTCCTCCCCCCAACGAAGCAATGGAAATCCGAGGCTTTACTCACCAGACACAAGCCACAAGATATGCCAATACTTGTACTTACTTATTGTTTAGTTTCGCAACAGGACAAATGACAGCCAAAACTGGGGCCTTTAACTATATTCAAACGATATATGTAACTGGAGGCCAAGATTCTGGCAGAAATAATAATATCCCATGGATATGAGAGGAAAAGTCCTGTAGCCACAAACGCATTGTACTCAATATCATATCGTCAATATAAAGCACCTTAATATATCAATATTTTAAGTAACGTAGATGATGCATTAAGACCTTTGATGTATCTATATCGAGGAGTTGGAAGTTTTAAATATATTAAAACATATATTGTCCTCTTTTTTTTAACTGCTTTGATATATCATAAATCGAGAGGTTGAAATGATCGATTTATAATATTCAAATATATCGTTTAGTATCAAAGAATACAAATATTTAAGAATAAAATCACCTATTTATCCTATTATATCATTTGATATATCAATCGTTATAAAGTTATATTGATATTAACTATGCATATATATTCATATTAACGCAAAATATTATCCAGTTTATTTCTCTCAATTATATTCGTTCAATATATCAAGTCGAATAAAGTTTTATCGCAACTATATGGCATGCTACAAAATCTATTTATATCAATGTCTGCGAAAAATGTCGTATCGATGCATCAATCCTACCTGGCTTTAATTTTGGTTTTTGCTTTTTTGTCGTAGAAATTTGATTGTGAAATATATATAGAAAATAATTCAAACCCGTTAGAGATTACACACGAGTTGTGTGAAATTTATAGAAAGACCTTCTCTCGCAACCTATTTTTATCAAATACCAAAGAGTATATATTTATATATTCTCTGACCTGCATAGCTATGTATAAGATCTCCTCGAAGTAAAGGTATTAAACTATTCCCCTGACACACACATATAGAATATAAGCTCGGTACCGCTTCATATAAATCCAGCACAATATTGCCACAGTTCTCGCCAGAAATAAAATCACTTTGGTTGAGAGTGTCATAAGCGTGTTTACATAGCGTACAAAAGGAAATTCAAAATGCAGTATCAGGCCTTGAACATGAGCGTGAATCGGATATCGGGATAGGAATTGGGATAGGGATGGGGATTGGGATCAGGTTTCGGGATCAAGATTAAGTTCGGTTTGCTGCAATGAGGACCTGGCCTCAGGCGAAGCGAAACATCTGGGAGTATAAGATCAAGTTAATATACATGATGGTGGACATGGCGATGAGAGCGGCCAGGCGGTATCATTTCTTCTTGGCATCCTTGAGGCCAGCGCCGGCGTTGAACTTGAAAAAGATGATGTCACCGTCCTCCACGGTGTAGTTGCGTCCCTGCTGGCGGTACTTGCCGGCAGCCTTGCAATTCGCCTCGCTGCCCTCAGCCTTGAAGTCCTCGAAATGCATCACTTCGGCCATGATGAAACCTCGCTCGAAGTCGGTGTGAATGCGTCCGGCAGCCTGGGGAGCCTTGGTGCCCTTCTGGATGGTCCAGGCCTTCACCTCATCCGGTCCGGCGGTGAAGAAGTACTCTAGCTGCAGGGCCTTGTAGCCGGTAACGATGATCTTCTCCAGCTGGCTCTTGCACTTCATCTCCGCCTCGTATTCCTTGCGCTCCAGTTCATCCTTCTCGCTCAGCACATGCTCGAAAGCACCGGAGAAGGGGATGAGCAGGGCTCCGGGATCGTTCTTGTCGATCCACTCCTTGATCTTCGGCAGCCACTTGTTCTTCTTGCGGATGAAGTCCTTGTCGGAGAGGTTCACCAGGTAAATGACCGGCTTGGAGGTCAGGAACAGATACTTGTTCAGCGTTTCGATCTGAAACGGAAAGAGAAAGCGAACATTAATAAGAGCGAGAGGGAGAGCGAGAGGGTGCTCATACTCACATCGTGGGCATTCCAGTCCTCGAAGCGCAGGTGACGCTTCTGATCGACCAGAATCTCCTTGATCTTCACCATCGAGTCGTACTCGGGCTTCAGCTTCTTATCACCGCCGCGGGCCACCACCTTCTCCAGCTTGTCGAGGCTCTGCATCAGCTTCTCCTCGTCCTTGAGACGCAGCTCCTCGGAGATAATCTCCAGATCGCGCACCGGATCAACTTCGCCCTCCACGTGGGTCACATCCGGGTCCTCGAAGGCGCGGCACAAATGGAAAATAGCATCGCAGGCGCTGATGTGCGAGAGGAAGTCATTGCCCAGGCCCTGACCCTCGGCGGCTCCCTTGACCAGGCCGGCAATGTCCACCACGTTCAGATAGGCGGGCACAATGCTGTGGGATTGAGAGAAATCATGATTTCATTTAGTTTCTTCAACTTGAGATCTGAATTCAATGTTTAGCTCACCTGGCCGGCTTGTGGAAGTCCACCAGGTAGTCGAACCGCTCATCCGGCACCGGGACGCGACGTGGGGGCAGGGCAAGGCGAGGATGGTCAGCGGTCGCAGCAACAGCAGCAAGATGGAACATGGAAGAGATCGAGGGAAGAGGCAAGGACGCATGTTAGCTGGGTTTGTTGGCCAGATTGGCAGCCCGGCAGCATCGGCGGCCAATCATGGCAATTTTGTGTAATTTTGCGCCATCCGCGAAGGGGCAGCAGGCAGGCAGGCAGGCAGTCAGGCGGCCAGCGAAACCAAAATGAAGTCGCTCACAAATAAAAAGCCCAAGAAAATGAAACCGAAGCGAACTGAATCGAGGAGGGCGGCGGCAATTTGCATATTGCAAACTGGGAACTGGATCTGATAAAATTGCTAAGGCCGCGACACGCCCTCAATGACGAAATACAGGCGACACTGGCTAACTGAGACTAAAATATGAAACTAACTAACTAAATCTGTATAAATCAGAACAAAATAAACCTTTGTTTAAAGCCTAAACTTAACTTTAAGTAAGCTAAACTAAAAGTTAGTTGGGAAAGGTTATATGTTTACAGTTTTTACTGTTCTTTCTTTTAAATTAAATTAAATATTAGACATTCTCCTTGAAGTTACCTATTTTGCGAGATTATTGTGTAGGGAAAGTATCCTTAACAAGTAGTATCTAAGGATGGCATTGCCTGGGTTTGATAATGTAATATAGTATTACATTATAACACATATTCTACTAGATTATATGTAAATGCACTTCTGCTCTTAAGAAAGACTATAAAACTGAAATATAGCTGTTACATAGGTACTTATTATTCTGTAGATATCTGTATACCTATAAAAATCTGTGCAGAAGCCTTTTTTTTAGTCATTTTCTATACTAAAATGTGTAATGCGCTATTTAAAAAGAACAAAAGCGCTTTGATATCCTAATTATTCACATATTATTGTTGTAAAATAGCTTTAGAAGGTTAAGCACCTTTTTATTTTACAGAAACGTGTCAATGTTTAAACGTATTTGGAACCTGCTAACTTAAGAACTTAATTGTTTTAAAGGTTTGAATACACTAAGAGCATAATATTTATATCTAAAGACTTTTTTATAGAGTTGAATGTAGTAAAGATTACCAATTCTGGTATGCCTTTGAATTTTAAAGGTTTTTTTCTATGAAGACCTTAAGATTTAACACCACTCTACATCCTCTATCATAATTTTTTTATATAAAAACCCTTTAAGGCTTAAACTTTTCTCCTTGCTTCATTAAATACTATGCTTTTCCTTGACACTGAATCCTCTTAACAATCTAACTAAACTCTCTGTACTCCAAGGCTTAACTTTCATAACTAAACACTTTTCACTTGAATATTTCTTAGGGTTCACTGCTCGGAGTGCTCACTGTGTGGCGATTTTAGAAGGTCCAGCCGAGAGAGCAATTTGGTATTAGAAGCGGCTGCGAGGACTGCGGCGGCGGCTGCTGCTCCTGGAGGCCATTGCAGCGTCTGGTCGTCGTCGAATAAAATTATATTCAAGCGCTGATTACAATGATCGAGGAAATTGCCGCCGCCCGCAGCAGCAGCAGCAGTAATTGGTCGCATATATATATATATATATATATATACTATATAGATATATATATATGTAGGAGCAAGAGTAGGAGGGTAACTATCATCGGTGGGGATACTTATTATCATTCGGCTTGATGGTGCAGAAGGGGAAGTTCTCCGCGGGAGCGGCGCTCTTGGTGAGGACGTTGAAAAAGGTGGACTTGCCCACGTTTGGAACGCCAACGATTCCGATCCGCAGATTGGTACCGATTCTACCGATCAGCGGCTTGCGCTCCGGCTCGTCGTGCTTCTTCGGCGGCATTTTGCTTCACTGGTTATCTGTGGAGAGCGTGGATTTTAGTGAATATTTTTGTACATTTCCATTAAATTTCTTTCTATTTTCGGCAGCCGGTCGGACATAACCTAACTTTGTGGGTCGCTTCTCGCAGTTTCGCCGCTGCACACTCACCTCCTGTGGGACGACGCTCTCCTGGGCAGCTGTAAGTAAACTTTGGTTTATTAACAGCCACGACGCACTGGCTAATCCCTTACTTACCAATATTTACAATTAATTCGCCAACTCTGTTTATCGGCTGGCCTGACGGCGTGGAAGGAAAGAGCGAGAGCGAGAGAGAGAGAGGAGGCGAAAACAGCTGGCAGCTGGCGCAGTGTTGCACGCGTGCCAGCGCCCCCGGGCGGCGGTCGGGGGAAGCTCTGCTTGCAGGCGTTTAAGTTCTTGCCAAAGGCGATAGGCGGCGCCAGCAGCCAAGCGCGCAATTTAAATTTGTTTTTATATTTGTTTTATTTGTTTTTAATATTGAGAAAGAAACGACAAAAAGTGTGCCTTGGGCTTGGATTTTTTCAATATAAAGTCAGGGCCTTAATTAAAAAAGTATTATATCAATTTGTTCAAAGGTAACTTGAGCTTATTGGTTTGCATTCAAAGAATTCAATACTTTTTTGCTTTATTTTAGCCTTAATTTATAAATATAACCTCATTCTGAAGTAAATAAAATAGAAATATAAATATTTTTAGAGTAAAAAACCGAAAACAAGCCTAAATCCGTGCTTATTGGCCATTAAGGCTTTCTCCCGCCACAAGTTTCGCTAACAATTTGATGGTTTAATTACCAGAGATTGCTCCCCTCTAGGGCTGCATTAACCCATGCTGGCCCCAATGGCTACACATAAGTGAGTTACTCTCAAGGTCGACGGGCCGCGGCACGTCCACGCAATTTGGCGGTTTAGTGAAAAGCCCGCAATAATCAATAATTTCGCATAATTAGCGAGTCGGGACCGGCCAGGAGGATCCGTCCGATGATCCAGCGGCGCTGCTTTATGGCCTCCTGAAACGCAAGCTGTTTGTAGGGGAAGGGGGAACGGGAAGAGAGGGATATATGTATGTATGTAGCTTGTATCCCCGGGATCAGGTTTGTTGATCTTTCGCAATCCCGCTGATTGTCGATCGATCGATTTGATTGATTCGAGCGCAAGGCAAGGCCTGGCGTTTATGGCCCTAATTAAAAGATCCGTTATGCGTGATCGGGCCAATATATATATATATATACTGCATGTGCGTGCTAGAAAACTTACTTTGGAACACAATTTCACGGTGTCTGCGACCCTCTGTGGTTTTAGGCTCTCGGTTGAGGTTCTTCGGGCCGTTTAAAAATCCATTTGCAAACTGACCCCGGACAACTGGACACTGGAGCCGCTGGAGCATGTAATGGCCACGTAACGTGCCAGAGTTGTCCAGCAAACCACAAAGAAATATATTTTAAAAAAAGGAAAACGCTTTACCGATCGCCTGGCTCCTTGAATCCTTGCGGTCTGCCAGCCTGCTGACGGTGGTGAAGTCCTTCAAGCGGCGGCTGAGTTGTGGTTTTAAGGACACACACACACACGGTTCTATAAAATGCAAAGACGAAACTTGGAGACATGTTATTTAAAAATATTTTTGTGACCGTTTATTTGTTATTTAAAAAAAATCTTCAAATGCCATTAATAATATTTTTTAAATATACATATAGAGACAATAGATCTCTTCTGATATTATCCTTTTATTTTTATCTTTTATCAAATATATATTTATTGCTTTGTACTTATTTTGTTTTTCGGTAGAACAAACCTTGGAGCATTTTATTTGATTGAAAACATTTTTGTTTTTTTGTTTTTTTATTGCAATTTGCCTAATTTTTTTGTATATTTAGAAAGATTTTTCTTTGTTAAGAGAATATTTGACCAATTTTCATTATATATTTAAAGATTATTCTTAGTTGACTTTTCTAAGTGTCATTTTTCAGAAATTAGGAAAACAAAATGAATAACTTAGAATAAGTAACTATCAAAGATTTGCTACATAGTAGTAGCAAATAGATCCAAAACTTGGGTGCCAACCGTTACTTCATGATAAATAAGAGTAATTTTTCTTGGAATAGGGAAAAGATTTGAGTTACTTTTATGCTAAGTATTTATAAACAGCAGAGACTTATTACTTTTCAAAAAGCACATACACATACACACAAAAATATCACACACACACATATCCAAAACTTGGCCGGCAACCGTCACTTCATTCAAGGGATGTTAGAACAATTTGGGAATTATAAGTGGAGATGTGCGATTTTCTTTTCACATAAATTTTTTACGAAAAAATTTACTAGCAAATCAAAAACCTTGCAATACATTTGAGGAAATAAGAAGTATCAACCCTAAAAAATGTTATTGAGGGTGGCTTTTCTTGATTTTATGGTGCCTTGTCTTGTATTTATGGAAACCTTTGCTTAATTTTCCCAATAATATAATACTTTCCAATCTTATTAAAAAAGCTAAGTCTCTAATTTCGATTCAGGTGCAACCCAAGTTCCAAAACTTTAAAGTTTTATAAGCAATCATTTGACATATTATTGATTTATAATATTTATACATATTTATATGTTTGTATATTAATTTGAAATGTGTATTGATTTATACCTACGTATTTATACGTTTAAATACTGTTTTCGTTTTATAAAAACTTTAACTCAAAACAGTATTAAATTTTTATTTAAATACCTGTTTATAATATATTTAATATTTAAATTTGCAAACACTATTTATGACTATACTATTAACATTTTCCTTTAATTTTCATTTCATTTTCATTTCTTTTCAATAACTTCTATATATTGTTCCAATTTCTCAGAATTTTTGTTCACAATTTTTCACTCGCCACCAAGGACCTGACCCCGGCGCTTACCCAAAAAATAAAACAAAAGGAATTATTCAATTTTCCACCATGATTATCCAACTGCCTGGCCTCTTTTGCATATGGCTTGTTGTGGGTTAATTAAGCCGACTTTTAATTGCCTTTTATTGCACTTAATTATTGGAGTCGGAAGCACAAACCTCCTCCTGGGTCTCGGGGGAAGGGAGGAGGGAGGAGAGGCCCCATAAATTTGTATACATATGACTGGATAATTGCGGCTCCCGCGGAATTAGCCCAACTAGAGCCACCACGCATTCGCATCCGCATCCGAAGCCCGTCTCGATTTCCACACCCATTCGCACCCACATTACGCGCGGGGCGTGGCTTCAAAGGAAAACAAAAAAAAAAACAGAAAAGAAATAATATTAAAAAGGGATGATGGAATCCAGGGGGCAGGTGGAACCCGACCCGGCTAAACCGAACCGAACCGAACTGAACTGAACTGAATGCATAACATCAGCAGCGGGCTCGTTTCCAGCTTGTTGCTCCAATTAAAACAGAAAACTGAGGAAAAAAAAAGCAACTGGAAAAGCCAGCCATTCATATTTATATTCATATCCATTTGGCGGCTTTTTATTGCCTTTAATTATAACGTAGGCCGGCATTCAAATTGTTCTGGCTTGGAAAATTTTGTTAGAAGCAAACAAAAGACTTAGGCAACGAACTTGAGTGATCTTCAAGCGCGGCCATGGCAGGGGGGCAGAGAGGGAGAGATGCAGATGAACTAAGAAAGCTACAAATGTGTTTATTTTAATTTCAATCGAAAATATATATTCTAAGAAGTATTTGGTACCAAGATTACCATATAAATTGATAAATTCATATATTAAAAAGGAATTTGTTAAATTATTATAAATGTATAAGGAATCATTTAAGCTTGATAACGTTTCATTTACATTACATTATAATAAGAAATATTTATAATTTAAGTTAAGTTTACTTAAATAAATAAAATAAACCAGTTGAAATTTTAAGAGGATGTTTAACATTAAAAAGAAAATCATTTAAACCTTATAAAACATAAAATCATAAAAACGATTTTATGTTAATCATAGGTACGATTTTATGTTTTATTAGTTTTAAATGATTTTCTATTTAATGTTAAAAATCTTCTTAAAATTTCTATCAAATGATATTTATAATTTAAATCATTTATAAACTAAAATAAAAATCAAATGCAGAAATCAGGCAATACGTAAAGAATTTTGTAAGAATAATTTGAGCTTAATTTGAACTGAAAATTGTGTGAATATTTATTATTTAAATCTTAATTTATTTATTATTTAAATACAATTTAGCATATTAAGAAATCAAGTAATATTTAAATTTTGTTAGAAATTAAATAAAAAACATTTAAGCCTAAAACAACTAAATTATACATGTAAAAATAAATATATTTTTCATACATATAATATATAAATATAAGTGAAATATAAGCAGAAATCACATCATATTTTACCGAATTAGCAATTGTAATACATAAATCGGATAATGAAAAATCATAATCTTTTAATATTTGTAATTCAAAAAATATATAAATATAACATCACTGAAATTAAAGCAAATAGCTAATTTATTTAAATTTATTTATTGAAAAAAATTTATAAGCAAATAAAAATGTGATGATTTACTTTTAATAAAACTGATATTTATACATTTTAGTTTACTTATCAAACACATATTATAAGATCACTAAGCATAGCTACTTAGGCTCTTCAGAGAGTTTCCCATGTTATTTGTCCAGGAATTGAATAATAACAACCACGATTTCTGTGGCATCAAAGCATTCAGCTCTTAGAACTAAAGTAATAAACCTCTATTATCCGCAGATATGCAATTAGTGTTATCTTATCTGCGAATATCTTCAATATCGGTCGCTAGTTTCCTTGATGTCCCTCCCTCCCCGCTCTCTGATGCCTCCTCCCCCGTGATCCTCAATTTGCATAACGATCTTGCAACGTTCTGGATCTGTGCCAGTGTCCATGGCTCTGCTCTGCGGATCCTCTTGGCCATCGTCAAGTGCATCGCATCCCTCCCTAATGGCCGCGACCGTCATGCAAATTGCAACTGCTCTATAACGACGTGCCATCAATGCATCAGCTGCCAAATTACATGTTGCGAGCCACCGAGAGAAATTATGAATTATTAAAAGGAAAAAACTAAAGAAAAAACTAAAGAAAAAACGAAAAAGATTAAAGAAAAGTAGGAGTGGGGAAAATGCATGCAGCTAAGACAAGGATCTGCATGAGGATCGCCCAGAGGAAGTGCTGGGGGGGAAGGGGAACCTCGAGGTTCCAGGTTCCAGGTTCGAGGTTTAAGGTTCACCCCGTGTGTGTGTCATTGTTATAGAAAAAGCTGACACCGGAACGGGGCATAAAAAATATATATATATAGTATATGGCATTTTTGTGGCAGAGGCGAAGGGAGCGCCTTGTGAAATATACAAAGGGGGCGTTGCCCCGGCCACGCCCCTTGCCGCACGGCTCAGAAAATGGAAATGGAAAACGTAATAAACGCAGTAATAATCATGAACTGGGAAAACAACAATATGCAAGAGATGGCGAGAAGAAAACAAAAAAAAAAACCGAAATTCGGGAAACGAATAACGAAAACCGAAAAACTCACCCTTACCATTTGATTTGTAAACGAATTATAAACACAAAGGTGCAGCACCACCCTTGGCAGCAGCAGCAGGAGCAGCAGCTTCCAACACGTGACCGTCGTCGAGGCCACATCTGCCCCTTTTTCCAGGCGGGGCTTCCTCCAGCTCCTCTCAGTTTGATCAGTTTCCTATGCCTCTAGCTCCTATGTAGCCCCTCCAGTGCCCCAGCCCGTTGTTGTATTAAGCGATTATCACCGCAGGACACTAATCGAGACAAGGAGCCGGGGTAATTGTGGAGCGTGCTTCGCCCAAAGTTCTGAATCACTCTCCTCCTCCTCCGTCTCTGTGTTTTTCCCGGGCAGCTGCCGGCATCTGAATGGCATTTTCCGGCCTGAACGATGCTGATTGGAGTGGGAGGAGGAGGAGGCTGGAAAATCCGAATGCCGAGCAATTGAAATTGAATTGCAATTGCAGCGGAAATATCTGCAGATATTTCCCCTCAAGGAAACTGAAGCTGAAAGATAAGTTAAGTTGTTTGAATTGTAACAAAATTGTTTTTGTGGAAAATAAATACATAAATATTTATTTTATAAGCCAAGGAATATTTTGGCACATTAATAATATCTATTACTAATATATATTTCTACTGTATTTGTGGCATTATTTTATTATTTTTAATACAAAGATTAAATAACATCACAATTAAATACAGTGTTTGCTTTAGGTATAATAATCTTTATTCATAATCCTTAATTAAATTTTCAAAATGTAATTAATTCAACGAATACTAAATTGATTCTTTATTTCTCTCTTGTCGATATTTCTAAATGCAGTTTCAAAAATTAATGAATTAATAGACAAAACCTTTGAATTATATTATTTATTTTTAGAACTATTTTATTATTATTTTTACTAGATGCTTGAATGTAAAGTTCATTTTAGTACAAAAATCATATGTAAATGAGCTATTATTTCGAGTCCCAAGAAGCTGACTCCTCTTCCTGCTAAATCTTCTGCTTTTCTTGGTTGCCGCGGGCAAATGGCGCGTAATTTCCATTTGCAACGGCCATTTTTGCGGCTGCAATTACAGCACAGCACAGGCACAGCCTGAACCTGTCTCGGGGAATCCCCTTTCTCCCCCCTTCGAAGCCCGCAGCGAACGCATTTCATTCGGCGTTTCGGCCTTTTTGCCCCACAACAAAAAGTGGCAATAAAAATTAAGTTGAAGTCGAATTTGAAATTCAGATGACGACGAACGGCCAGCAACGACGACGACGACGACTTGCCCAATTATTATTAATAATAGCAACAACAAAAACAACAGCAGCAGCAGCAGCACAGGCAGCAGTGGCAGCAGCATGTTGCAGTTGCAGAACAAAAAAAAAAACACAAAAAAAAAGAGAAAAAACGGTAGCAACAACAATAACTGGGGAAAAAAGTTAATAGGACCGCATTCATTAAATCCATTTAATGCACAGAGAGGCAAATTATTGCGCTAAAAGAAAAGCAGCAAGCGGCACTACACTCGCAAAAAAACAGCAAAAACGAAGCGAAATAATTGCAGCCAAAACGGAGAAGTAGCAGAAAAAACGGCGACGTTCGGTCGGCGGCCATTAAAATGGCCAGCGAATTGGCCAAAACGGGGAAAAAGGGGGTTGCTGTTCCTTTTTTTTTGCTCTTTTTTTTACTTTTTTTTAGGAAACTGGCCATGTAAACTGGCCAAGTGAAGGAGCAAGCGAGAGAGGCTACCGAAACCGGTAGCTCCACTTTAATGAGCGCCAAACGCAAAAGGAAAATAATAAAAAAATTGCAAAGAAAAATACGAAAAAAAAATAGGGTATTCCAAAAAGAGGGGGTATGCTCTATGGGGTTTATTTTAGTATTTCTATATATGTATAAATTAAATATGTTTATATTTATTGTATTGAAATTAACGTAGAATGCTCTGAGTATTAAATCAGTAAAAGTTCTGGCTGCTCCCCTTTTTTCTTTTACATTCTGACTTGCTCCTCTTGTGTCCTTGTGTTACTTCTCATCCATCTATTTGATCACAGACTCGTCCTTTCTTTTCTATAACTCTATTATATATCGTCATATTCGAGAACTCACATATGATCTCCCATGCTCCATGCAAAATTTTTCAACCTTTTGGGGTTTATAGAAAATAGTTTCATAAAATAGTAATCAAAATGATGTATAAACTGTCCTTTAAAAAATACGTAGATGATTCTAGGTATTAATGTGATCAAAAAGTAAAAGTTTGACTTGTTTCTTGCTCCTCTTGTGTCCTTCTGCCACTCCTTTTCCATCTACTAAAACCTCAACTCCTTGTTTCTTTTCTATAACTCAAAGCATCCTTTCGCTTGCTGACTGCATCGGTGGATTTAGGTTTAGATCGTTATTATCGGCATCGTGTGGCACCTGCATACGACGTATAACCCTTCGCATTGTCTCCCTTAATTCATTGGCCTTTTCCCGTGAATATAACAAATCTGCATGCTGGAAGGTGCTTTCCAGTATAGAGTCCTCCGGTCGCATGGGACGCGCCTTGTTCTTTTCTGGCGGCGTAACCATATTCACCGCAAAAAGTTTTTTTGTAAAAGTGTTAACGAAATTTTGAAAAAATTGAAAATTATAGAAAAAATTAAGATTTTTTGAAAATAGCTTTTTGAGAAAGTGTTCTGAACCCAATAAAATCAAAGATTTTTCTGATTTAACAGTATATTCAAATATAGAGTACAGAACTATATATATTCCCCGCCTACTGGGTTCATTTTCCGATGTGAAGCTTAACCGAGATGCAGGGTTTCCTAGAAATCAGAGTTTCTTCAAGGCATTTTCTTGATGTAAGCCAAGCCTTGTTTATACACTTAAATCATTAATTTAATATATTAATTAAAAGAAATATCTTCCTAAAAAAATGCAAATTGAATTTCATTTCAATTCAATTCTAATTTAAATAATTTATTGCATACTTTAAGTCGCTCTGTTTAAGAGATTTCAAGCCCCGAATTGTTTCTCTGAGTAATATATTGTTAATCATTAAAAATTTAATTAAAAATAGTTTTTTATATAAATATATAAACATACCTCATATTTCCTTCAAGAACTAACTCTTAATTAATAACTAGCGACCTCAAAAATGGTATTTCATACTTTTAGAACATTTTTGTGTGGAATCTTAAAACAGATGTTATGAATAATACATGTTTCAAAA
Organism: Drosophila watanabei; assembly: GCA_008042575.1. Taxonomy (NCBI): domain Eukaryota; kingdom Metazoa; phylum Arthropoda; class Insecta; order Diptera; family Drosophilidae; genus Drosophila; species Drosophila watanabei. Next base: position 12,066 of record VNJS01012930.1, on the reverse strand, counting down.
TAATATTTTGTTTATCAAAGACAAGTGATATTGAAGATATATACCTTATATTTAATATATATTTTTTTTTTAACTGACTTATAAATAAATCAAATTTATAAATAACTTGGCAAATAAAAATTATATTAAAGGAATTTAAAAACTTGCAAATATTGCTTGTTTAATTAGCAATAGCTGTAAGAATCTACTCTTGACTTTCCTGAACTAAGTACTTACATCACATATTTAATTCATATTTTGTTTTAAAAAATTAAAATGCATTACCTTACATTTTCCCCCTCGCCTTTACAGGGTAATCCCCACCTCGAGTACCGGGAAAAACTCTGCCAACTTGTATGCTCCCCGCATTAATTACTTTCTTGGAAAACACGAGCGCCATTTTAGAGACCTGGGTCAGAGGGGGCCTTCCCCAGCTCCCGGGAAATTGTACAAGTAATTTCCATTTGGACTTTACTTTTTTTTCTTGTTTTTCCCATTTTTTTTGTTTTATTTTTTAAATTTTTTTATGCGACGGCCCCAAAAAGTTTCGCCTTCTCTTTCTTAATCGTCAAACAATTTGCAAATCGCATGCAATTTTCCTTCTGCCTTCTGACTTTTCCTCTTGCTCCTCCTTCCCCTTCCCCCTTCCCCTTCTCCTGCCGCTCCCCCTTTCCAGCTGGCTTGTTACTGCCTTCGTGTTGTTGCATTTCCTGTCGCCAGCACGGACCCCCGTTCTCCACGCCCCTGGGTTCCCGCATACGTTTTGTACATTACATGACCATTAATGAACTGCTCCAATTATAGAGAGCGCGGAGAAAAATTACAGAAAAAAAAGACGATATATGGAATAAAACATACCGCCATATCTCGATTTCCATATGCGCCGTCCTTGGGGGGAAGGGAGGAGAGGTGGCAGGGAAGCAGGGAGGCGGGGAGGCGCCTTGGTCATTTAAATTGTTGTTTTGCATGTGAACTCGACATTTTCCACACCTTTTAATTGACGGGCCCAACGAATCCATTCGACGACGAATGGCAAACGAGCGATGCCCAAGGGAAATGGTGAGGGAAATCGCGCTGGGAAATGCGAGGGGAAATGGGAAAATGGGAAAAATGGCCAAGCGGAAAGCGCCAGGCAGCCCCCTGGTGCAATTCCTGTGACTTTCCGCCGAGTTTCCGCCGCCAACTGGGCCACGCAAGCCGCCGCTACCGATTGAATTGTCAGCGGAACCACGTGGATCCGATGGATCCGATGGATCCATTGCGTATCTGTATCTTTATAGAACACCTTTGCTGCCACTGCAGCCTGTCATAAAAGCAGATACAAGAAAAGCTAATAAAAAAGCATTTAAAGAGCCAAGCTAGAGTTTGCTGCTTAAAAATGCAAACATACAAAATATGAGGTTATTTTCTGGTAATTTAAACATTTATTGTCATTGATAGGACAGCTTTTTGTTTGAAATTTTACTTCAGACTTAGATTTAGATTTTATATTCCTTTACATTTCCTATAAAGAAAAAAGTTTTAAGTATTTATAAAAAAAAGGTTAAGTAAAGTTTCAGTTGCTTAACTTGTTCTTATTCCCTTGTATTGTTGCTAAAAACTAAAATAAATAAATATGAAAATGAGTGTAAAGCAATTGTAATATTTTAAAATGTATTAACTTGCTTTACATTTATTCATTTTATTCTCTTTCTCTTCTTGTTTTTAATCTAGTGTAGAAATGGCTAATATATAAAAAATAAAAATAATACAAAATATTTATATATTTCAGAAAGCCAATGCAGCCACAGTATTATCAAGATTTTGCTTTAAAGCTTTTAAAATAAACAATGTAAATAATTTTAAACAAAACATTTGTTGAAGCCTTATTTTGGTTGGGTTGAAAATTAATGCAGAGTTTAAAAAGTATTGTTAAAACTATATTAAAATATATTTAACAATTCCACGACGTGATTTAATGTTTAAATTTCGGATTATTAGGTTTAATTAATTATTTATAAATAAATAACAATAAATCTTTTTTTACTTATATTTATGTGTTCATATAGAAAAATATTTACAAAACAAATATGCTTTATTTATTTATTTATTTATGAAACTCTGAAATAATACACAGCAATATGAAGATATTTTTATAATTATTAGTTTACTATAATACAAAATAATCAATTTATTATATATCAGTATAAAATTAATCAATTGAGGATATTAATATATTCTAGGACTCAAACTGAAGAATGTTATCTTTAAGAAAAAGAGACCGATGTAGTCCAAAATCCCATGGTAGCAATACTTTACTTGAGTAATCCCTGAAGTTACAAAGAAATAAATAAAACATAGTAAACAGGAAACACTAAAATATTTAAGGAGAAATAAATAAATTAAAAAAAAAATATAGTGAAAAGAAACTTTAGCATATTTAGAGATCAATTACAAACCGATTGCAAACGTTGCTAAATTCATCTGTGAAAATTTTAAACTAACCCCTTAACAATTAGAAAAAAAAGCAAATATATAATTAATATAATTTATAATCCTAGCTTACTATAAATAAAAGTTTCGTATATAATCACAAGTGTGCAATGATACTAACAAGTGAAAAATACACACATTTTCTATACATTTCTATTTATTTATTTGCAACCAAAACTTCTCTAGAACTATTCCCATTTCCATTACAAGTGTAAACTTGCTGCGCTAGTATACTAAATAATTAATAATTTCCCTCTCAATTGACTTGATTAATTGAATTAAATATTGATTATGCAAGGAACAATATACAGTGGCAGATTATCCAAGCCATTGGCACTCAATCAGGCGGAGAGTTTCCGATCTGCGATCCGATCTGAGACGCATTCCGTCACGTAATCGGGGAGGAGATGGCCGCTCCGCGATTGGCACCTGCGTGCTGGAATCGGAGGAGAGCTGTCCTGGAACTGGGGACTGGATATTGCTGGAATTGGCCGAAAGTGCACAGTCGGGGCTAAGAGCGAACTAACGGTTAGCGAGCCATTTCGCAGGTAACTTAATGCCAGAGCCGCGGGCCAAATTGCGGATTCGTAATTGAGCTTATTATTATTTTTTTGTGTGTGCTTTGTTTTTGTTGTGTGTGCTTTGTGTGTGTGTGTAGCAGCTTTCTTTTCCCTCGAAATGACGCATTTTGTCCGGCCACCAAAATGGCAAAATGGCAACAATCCAGAATGAGACGGGACTAAAGCTGGCCGAGGGAGATGGCTAGAGCGGCGTTTTGCGATTGGATTGGATTGGATTGGACTGGAGGAAAAAAGCCAACGAAACCGGACCCGCAACAGCAGCAGCAGCAGCAACATGCAGCAGCTACAGCAGCAGCAGCGGCAGCACAGCGGCAACAACACGCGGACAACGCCTTCCAACGTGACTGATTGCCACTTGGCACGCAAGCCAAATGCTGTTGCCAAAGTTACTGCAGTCAGTTTTCGAGGCCCCCCCTTTAGTTTTTTTTTCCCGACGCATACCCCTGGCAGCGGCCCCCCCTCCTGTACCCCTCCCCCCGTGCGACCCTACATAAACGCCGCCGCCATATTGCGCCAAAAGCAATGGCCGTCAAAAGCTGGCCAAGCTGTGTTGTTGCTGTTATTTACCATTTTGTGCGTGTGTTGTGCTGCGTTTTATTTGCTGCTGGCATGCGAACATGTCCCCCTGTTCCCTTTCCCCCCGTCTCTGCCCCACCCTACTCCGCCCCGCCCTGCCCCTTCGGTCACCCCTTTCGAGAAAACTGGTTACTGTCTTGATCGTCGTCGTTGTCTGTTAGATGCCAGAGCCAAGCGAGAGAGAGATGATTGACTTCTGTTGTTACACTTTAAGCAGCAGCCATTGCCGCTGTGGGTTGCCTTACCAAGATGAACTGCACTGTACTCGGCGACACACGTGACTTTCTCAGAAGGTTTGGCAAAGGAAGAGGTTTGGAAAAGGTTTTAGTAATAGAAATACATTTAATTTCTGTGAAAATAATAATAAAATTATATTTTATGATATTTTAGGGCAGAATATGGCTTGAATTTGAAAAAAAAGAAAGTCAAATTAATGTTCTTAAACAATAAATTGCTTTTTAAAAAATTTTTTGGGCTTACCTAAAGTAAATTCATATGTTTTCAAGCAAAATTAAATTTATTTTCTGTGAAAAATAACTACGAAATTAAATTATATAATCTATTATAGTTAAAGTCAATTCTGTTTTATAAAAAAAAAGTCAAATAAATATTAAATGGTCTTAAAAATTGAGTTTCTAAAATACTTCTTTATTAAGTTTTAGGCTTACTTAAAGTCATGACATATTTATTTTTCAAGTTAAATTAAATGAAAAAGTATAGACATTATTTTAATGAAATGTTTGCATTTAATCTACTTTTCTAATCAATTGTAAGCTTACCAAATGTTAAGACAAATATCTCTTTTTTTGAGAAAACAAATTAAAAATAAATGCTCTAAAGATTGTTGTTTTTTTTCTGTACTTTTTTTTAGGAATAATTAAAGTTACTATTTTCTCACTTCTTAAAAAAAAACCTATAACGGGTCCAAAGGCAGTTGCACAAAAGGTTTCTATTCTCATTTCTAAGTAATCTCTAGTTGCACTAATAATGTTTACTTTAAAGAAATATTAATAATGAGAAAACACAAAATACTTTCACTTTGAAATTTATTTAATATATTTAATCTTCCGGCTTTTTTTGATTTCTTACTCAATGCATAGTTTTTTTTTCGCTATAAGACAACATCAGGTTTTAGCAATTTCACAACATAAATCTCTATAAAACACCTTTCATTTTCCTATCAAGAATTTAGTTCTTAACTTTTTCCAATTTCCCCAGAGTACGTACAAGTTCGACTTGAGGCTGTAGAAAAAATGTTTTTTCCCTCCAGGAACTTGGCTTTTTGTCTCTGCCCCGATGATTCCTGCTAAAGTCTGATACTTCGAGGCTGGGCTTTCTGGCCGTTGTTGTTATTGTAATTTTATGATAATTTGCGGAATTTTGTTTGCTGCCGTTGAGCGTGATTACAAGCATTGGATGTTGGCCATCGGCCTGGCTTTTTGGCCCGGAGGCTCACCGAGTTCCAGGTTCCCAGTTGCAGTTTCCAGGCTGCGGGCCATCGAAGGCTGTGGCCGCCGAGCATTGTTATTAGGCGCATCTTATCGACAGGAAGCGATCATCGCACATTGGAATGGCTTCGGGTCGGGTTTTTCCCCACCACAAGGCTCCTTCGATGCACTGGGAATGAAATCAAAGTCACCTGGAAGGGTTTTCTTGTTATTAATTAATCGATTTGAGCAGCATATATTCTTGTATTTCAAAAAAAAATAAAAAAAACATGAAATAAAAAGTTCAGAAGTATTTCCTAAAAAGAAAAAAACGATCGATACTATATCGATATTTAAAGTGAGATACAAATCTATATTTAAAATGCGCGATATGTGTATCTTAAGCCAATATTTTACTAGATTTTTTGTTAATAAAAACTAAAGCAAATTCATAATAATATGAAATAAATATTTTGGGATATTTTCTGGTGAATTGCAATAAATTTTGATATTAGATATATATCTCTTGATATATTGTTCAATACAATATTAAAAGCGAAATTCTTTTTTTTTATATACCACAGCGATCTTTTCAATTCTCTTCTATTATGTTTCTGATTATAATTCCCAAGTACGTATTCTTGGTAGCCAGAGAAACATTTTTGAGCTTTAGGAAATGTGTATTTCAGATGTTGAAGTAAGTGATTACAATTAGTAATTAAAAAGTTTAAATAAAATAAAACCTTGAAATATTAGAAATTTACCTATATTAGTATTATTATTATTATTATTATTTTTATGCTTATTGTAATAATAAATTTAATTTATAATTTTAATTTTAATTTATTTAGAATTAATTTGTTCAGCCAGAGCGACTTAGGCCTTCAGGCTAACCTATATTATTATTTTTTCTTACTCTCTAAATCTAGACACTTTTCGCTGAGTGTACCCTATGTACCCCTCTGGTAACCCCTCCTCACCCCGCTTTTTTATGGCCGCCTGTGATTGCCGGTGGTGCACTTGTTGTTGGATTGCTGCCGTTGCCATTTGCAGTTGCTTATTAAATGGATTTCGTCGTGTTATTAAGTTCTCTCTGGCATTCGTGGAAATTGTTACTTGTGCGGCAACTGGTTGTTGTTGCTGTTATTGTTATTGTTGTTGTTGTTGCAGTGCTACTGCATTAGCAGTGATACTCGCATCGTATCTGGGCAATTTTAATTTTACATTTTTGTACGTTTTTGCTGTTCATTTCCCATTTTTCATTTTCCATTTGGCATTGTTCGTGCTCAAGCAATCGTCGAGATATGCGTCCAACTGGGCCACCAGATGCCGCATGCATTTTGTGGCAATAGCTCTGGCTCTGACTCTGACTCTGGCTCCCCCGCCAAAGTGTGAATAAATGCATATTAATGTTAATTATTTATCATTAGCCGGCTTAGGCCAAGTAATTGCCGGCCCGAGTTTCCCTTTTTATTCGCAGCTAAAAATGAGCTAGAGCCGAGATAGAGACATTAGATTTGGACCAAGAGATTTGGTTAATCACAGAGGAAAGTTGCAACTTAATATCGGAGATATTTAGATCTTTATTTCATTGTTAAAGTGTGCGAATTTTGTGAAAATTGCAGGTAAATTAGTCAGATTAGGATTTGTATTTGCAAGAATATGCTTTTAATAATATTTTAATAAATGTATGTATACAAACAATAACCAAATAATATAAATTACAAGAGTAAATAAGCTTAAATAAATGCTATAAAACATTTTAATGCAATTTTCCATATCTAATATTAAATAAATTATTTAATCTTTATTTATATCACCTATAAGTCACCTTTTGTGTTGATCCTTATATTTTTGTTCATTTTATAAAACGCATTTCTCGAGATTTTCCCATTATGACAGCGCCAGTAGATCAATCACTTGGACTTGCAGCTCTTGACTCGACTCGGATTGAGGAAATTACCCTGAAGGAAGTCCCAGGACCTAGGTCCTAGCACGTGCTCCCCCCCTCCTTCCAGGTAATCAATCTTTCAATTACTCAAACAGCGCGCGAAAATTACGATTTTGCGTCCGAGGCACTCGATAATAATTTTCAATTTGAAAATCTCAAATCAAATTATTCGGCAAAACTGGCAACTGTTCGAGTGGCAGCTGCAGCAAGGACACGGGACACGGGAGACGGGAGACGGGAGTCGGGACGACAGGATGCTTGAAAAACGATACTCGGCGCGTTTTTGTGTTGCGATAATTATATAGTGCGTCGATCCGGCGCACACAGATTCGCTCAACCGATTGGCGGCGATCCATCAAGGCGAATCAAGGACACAGCGGCTTCCGCTCTCGCCAGGACGCTGCTGGGACAAAGCTCGCGGAATGTCCTGGCACCCCGGGCTGCATCCTCTTCTCCGATTCGGTGCGAGATTTGGGTGCTGTGAAAGCGTTTCCGGCCGCCTTCTCTGTAATTATATTAGTGCGCACAACTCATTTGCCCCGAAAAGGGTGCACAACACGAGCTACAGTGCGAGTCCTGCGCGAAGAGTCCTGCGTAATTACCGACTGTGTGCATAGATTTTTAGACTTTACACGTGCAAAAACTATTTAAATATTGTATTTGATTATTTTAGCAATTAATGTTTAAAGAAAGTATTACAAAAATGTTTGGGTTTAATTTAAGGCATAAATTAAATAAAGGAATATATTCATTTAAATGTTGAAAAAATGCTCTTAGAATTCGTAATAATATTTTAAATTTTAATAAATTAAAACAAAGGTCATAATAGTTTAAATATTGTATTTAGAATATTAAGATATTTGCCAGTACACTCTTATAATTATCCTTGCTAAATACAAGTAAATATTAAAAGGCTTCTAATTACCGTAAAATCGTAACTCCTGGCAGTGCATTATATTTGCCTTTGGTTTTCGCACACTTCCGGTTTGACATGTGACAGGCAGCGTGTCCTTGCCCTTTCCCCTCTCCCCTCTGAGTGGGCGTGTCACGCCCGCCCGTCAAATGAATCGCTGCCTCCTTCTCCTCCTCTCGATTTGGAATGCAAAAACTAAAAAAAAAGCAAGGAAAATATAATAATAAGAACTCGCGCCAGAAATGGGCCGGCTGTCGAAGGTCCTGGCCAACATTTGGGGGGCGTGGCTGCATCAGGCACCAGGCACCAGGCAGCATTCCGCCGGGTTTTGCACCTCTGCTTCTGTATTCCTGCTGCTGCTGCTCCTGCTCCTGTTATCCCTGCTGCATTGCTGCCGAAGGATGCAGGAGCTCGCGTTTGTCGCTCGTCGCACAATTGGCACGCCTGTCCCGCCTCCGCGCCGCCTCCTCGCTGCCCCTTCCCTGCTTTTCCTCTTCTCCTTTTCTGCATCTCTTTTGATCCCGTTCCTCCTCCTCCTCTCACTGCCCAGCATCGGGAGTGTCCTTTGTTCCGGCCAGGCTCTGTTCCTGCACAGACAAAAAAAAATGCAATGAATTTGTTAATTAATATATGGAATTTTCTAGAGATTTTCTATTAAGTTAAATTCAGGAAATTAATATACAATAATCTTTAAATGTATTAAAAATGTAAAAGGAATAGTTTTAAGGCACTCTTACAATCATAAATTTGATGAAAATAATATAAATATGGGAGCTGTTCCTTTTTTTTTTTTTAATTTTCCAACTGTAATTTGAATATTTAACGAATATTCACACCCGTTTTTTTCTACTCTCAATTTACATTTCAAATAAATCTTAAATCTGTATTATATATATTTTTCTCCGTGTATTCACACACAATCGCTCTCTCAGAATGGGCAGGACGCCGAAACGTTCCATGGAACGTGTCAACCTAATCAGCTGCGCGTTGTCCTCGTAATCCTTTTTGTGCATATTCATAATGTGCTGCTACTGCCGCTACTCCTGCTGCTGCACCACCGCCCCGCCCTCTATTCGAGGGCGTGGCCAGATGGCTGCGTAATTGTGTGGGCGCTGATATACTTAAAAATGTTGTGTTGGAAAATCCCTTCTGCCGATCTCTAACAGGATTCCCATTTGCCTATTTATGCAGCTAATCCCAAAAGCAGAGCGAGGGTGGAGCCCCGGTTATGACAGCCTAATGGGAGAAGGCTTAAGGGGATTCCCCCTTTGCCTATAATCTTCTGCGAATTTGGTTTTGTGGTCAAATCAATTGACAGGCTTAGGCCATTAATTTTGAGTGGCAAGTTTACCAGGAAAATCGAGAACAATCTAGGATGTTGCTGCTGCAGAGGCGTTTCAGCTATTAATTTTAATTCCTTTATTAATTGTTTGGGAATATTTTACATATTTCCTTGAAAGGTGGTAATTGAAAAATTGTAATTTTGTTTTAATTTGTATTTAGATTTTTTACCATTTCTCGGGATATTTGCTAAGGCTTGCAGCAATGCTTAAAAAATCCTTAAAAATGTATTTCTATAAAACATATTCATATCTAACATATTCGTAGTAAACATACACCTAATAAACACATATAATTCATTTCTCAAATGAATTTAACCATTCAAAGCCTTTTTTTATAAGCTTTGTTTTAGTAATATTCCTTAATTCGTTTTAATAGTATAAAGTATATAAAATTTTCCAGGAATAACCATTTTTGGGGGTATTTGTTAGTGTTTATTTTAATCCTGAAATTACTTTCTATAAAAATTATTTCCTGTTTAATATGTTTATATGCCTGCATGCATATTAATTAATTTTTTGTTCCTTAAAATATTTTTATTGCCATTCAATTTTTTAAGGAATTATTTTCGTCAAATTTCAAATTTATTATTTATTTATTAATTTCCAAATACTTTAAGTCTTGTATACATTTCTATTTAATATACAATTATATTTATTTATATACAATACATGAATAAAAAAACTATAAATATATATTAAATAGAAATATTTTCCTTTAAAAAATATTCCTCTGAAATACCATTAATATTATAAATATTTTATATGAGCTATTTGTATATTCATTAAATATATTACCATTCCCAACAAATTTTTAACGGACTTATTTTATTTATATTCTTTAAAGGTAGTCTATTCCTTTAAATGTGTCTAAATGTATTTATTTGTTTTAATATTCATTAATTATACAATAAGTTGTATATTTATTACACTTTTCAGGCACCTTGAGAATTCGTTTAAGAATATAGAAATAGTATGCTTAGATCCAATTTATTTGTTGAATTTAATAATGTACACTCTGCCTTTACTATCTATGAATTTATTTCCATTAAGTTATAAAATAAGTAATTATTTGATTAATGTTTTCATCATCCTAAAACATTTTAATAATTAATATTAATATAAAAACAAACTTATCAATAAAATAAAATCTGTCTAGAATTTGTAATTAATTAGCTATCAAAATATAAGACTTAGACCTCGTTATCTTCCGTAAATGAACTCCCTTAGAAATCATTTATTTTCAACTTGTTAGAGATGACGGATGAAATTGCCACAAATTCTAACTCAAAAACGTGCCTCGAATACTCTCAATAAATGGCATATTTTTGTTGCCATATTTGTTGGCCATCTGGGCAAGATCTTCCCCCTTTGGCACGGCATCGATTTGAGCCAGAGCGCGGCATTTGGGCCAATTTTTTTTTCTCTCTAGCCAATAGCTCCTCCGTGTCGTGGCCTGTACTTATCACAATTACACGGTGGCGAGTTGCCAGTTGCCAGTTGCCGGTTGCCAGTTGCTGTAATGCCCCATGGAGTGGCACGTTGCACTGAAAAGTGCGTGCACAAAAAGTGGAAAAAATACTCGTAGTTGGGAAAAAAAAACGAAGAGAATTAATAAAAAGGGTTGCCAGGTGCGTGACTGCGGCAAGATGAGGATGAAAATGCGGCTTCTGCCCGTTGACGTTGACGTTTTTCCGTTTTTCCCCCCAAAACACGCATATGTACGTACATATATCGACCATTATGCCTAGACGAGTATTCGAAATGCGTTTTTCAATTTGCAGTTAAATGGCAGTTAGAAAAGTGCACGCAAACCACGAGATACTCCCGTTTTTTGACTTCTCCGTTGACCGCAAAAAAGCCGATTACCAAGGTCTATCGAGCATGGTGAAAAAAAAAAGAGCATAAAAAATAAAAACACACACACAGAAGGGGGAAAAATGGAAAGAAAAATGAAGGAAAAATGGTGGGAAAAGGGGGAGACAGATGGCCAAACAGATTGGTGGCCAAGAAAAAGAAACCCGGCTAAGTGAAGCCAATCGGCAGTCGCTTTTGGCCACAACAAACAATCGTTGGCTAAAACCGAAAAAAAGAGGGTTAAACATGTTGCCCTCTCTTTCTCTCTGTCTCTTTCTCTCTCTTAGACCGTATCCAACTATGCGTATCATCCATGGGACATGGTCGGAATAATACTCGTAAAAATAGATATATAAACTGATTATTAACTTTAACCGCGTAATTACTGGAGGAGGCGGTCCGGGGGCGTGCCACTCGTTCCGTTGACAGTTTTTTATTATTTTCTTTCTTTTTTTTTTTTGTCAGTCAGCCATTGTAGCAGATGATATATATACATATATATGATATATGATATTTATACATGAAAAGCAACCCATTGTCCCCAGTCGCATTTTTCACATTTTCCATTATAATTTTTCATTCTTTGCCATCTTTTTTCGTACGTAATCACATACGACGAGCAATGTTTATTTAATTTTTCCTCATTGTTGTCTGTTTACTATATCTTTTTTTTGCGTTTTTTATACCCTTGCAGGGTATTATAATTTCAGTCAGAAGTTTGCAACGCAGTGAAGGAGTCATCTCCGACCCTATAAAGTATATATATTCTTGATCAGCATCAACAGCCGAGTCGATCTAGCCATGTCCGTCTGTCCGTCTGTCCGTCCGTCTGTCCGTCCGTCTGTCCGTCTGTCCGATTATACGCGAACTAGTCCCTCAGTTTTGAAGCTATTTGAATGAAACTTTGTAGATAGTCTTCTATATACTCTCACTCGTACATAAGTCGGAACGAGCCGGATCGGTCAACTAT